>MWMN01000200.1:0-34560 GCA_002968875.1 Cordyceps cicadae | reverse complement strand
TTTTGTCGCCCCGTTGGGCTCTCCTAGTGGTCCACCTCTGCATACAGTACAAATATATCTTTTCCTAGCCATTGATAATAATGTCAAGAGGCCACATCGCTCGGGAGACAAGAATGAATGGAGCCTATACCCCCCCCCCCCCTGGAGCTCTCGCTCTATGATAGCTTGGTTGACTCGCCAAGCTGCGGCAATGTCCACCGCCTCAAGTCTCCGCCTACTCCTCGGGACATCCGGGAGCTGGACTTGCCGGGTTGGTCAGCGTTCGGGGTGGATATGATGGATAGTTGGGAATTCTAAAGAATGGCTGTGTCCTTGGCTCAACCTTTTGACCATTCGGGTCAGCACGTTCCCTGGAAGGCGTGGCGTCTGTGTATTCGGGATCTGGCGCATTTTCAAGGCGTCGAACGGGTGCCGAAAATGCAAGCCTTGCATATTCGTATACAGGAATTGCGTTATTACGGGTCCAAGGCGTATCGAACTTGTTTCCGAGTCCATACAGGTATACATACTCTGAAAATATGCACAGGGATCCAGATATAAAAAAAAATCGAAAAAATCGGCGAGGTACAGTACCACTGCCAAACGACTTCAACCCGACACTGCCCGTCTCGACAATTTCACGGTAATCCACAGGCATCATCCCCTAGTCTCCCATTCCTTTGGAACCCGACCAAATCTTCCCTACCGGTGGATTTGCTATGGCCACTCTATTCTGTGGACACGTACCCATCGCGGGTCCATGACAAGCCTGCTACAACATCGCATATATCTTGGCTGACCGATATCTCGGTGGTATCCAGTTTTCTTCTTCTTGTTCGGTCAATCACAGAAGCAAATGAAGAGAGGAAAAAAAAACTGTCAAAATCATGCTTAAGAACGAGCATGTGAGTCGCGTCCAAGGGTAGACCTATCCAAGGGTAGACCCGTCCAAGTACCCTCGACCCCCCCCCTTCTTCCAACTCCTTGACCTCCCAAAACTTGCTCAAGCTCTGTTTGCTGCATAGCCCATGCAGAATTCAAGTTGCGAAAATGACCAAAGAGACCATTCCATTCTACACAGGCGGTCATGAGTCTCGAAGCAATTGCGCAGTGCAAGTCCCTTTTGCTCTGCGTCTGGTCTTGATGCACCGCAATGACTTGAACTAACAGATTTGCCAACAACGGCGTATCGAATCTTTTCGGTTCCGGGCTGCTTGCTACCCAACAAATCTTGCCACGTTCTTATCAATGCTGTAGTGATATTGACAGGGTCCGCTTGGCCACAATGCGTCTACTAGTTAGGGCGAGACCATGGACAGTCAGCGATATATCGCATTGCCACGTAGACTGGACAGGCGCTTTCCGGATACAATAACTAAAATTAGAGCCCAGCGATACTCGGGCAAGGTTGTATGATGCGCAGTTGAGCTCTTGCCACTCTTGCGCCCAGATACGTTGGTAAACGGCCGCGTCATCCATCCTGGCGCACAGTCGGGTAACAGGCATATCGCACATCGCATCATCTCCGTTATGCCAATGATTAGTCATGAGAATGGTTTTACATGGCCGGGGGGGGCTTCAAGGACAGGAAGAAGGAAAGGAAAGGAAACAGAGGAGGTCTGATACCTAGACAACCTTTGTGGACAGGAGGCGGGAGCGGTGCAGTACAAGGAGAGGTGGCGGCGGCAGCTGGGCAATGCAGTGAGTCGGTAGGTGTGAATTTTGGCATCCAGCCATTGCAAACGCCGATGAGAGGCGTCACAGGGAGTCGGGATTGCGTCAGAAGATGCGCGGGAAAAGATCAGTCACAGACTATCTGTCTGCGTGTAACCAAAAACGTGGACCGTGAGCGAGCAACAGGAGCGAGCGGCTGACCAAGGACGGCGTCTATCAAACATGGCAGCATTGCGTAAGCAGTGAATGAGCTGTGTGTCGATGGCGTCCGAAATGGGAAAAAGGGACGGTCGCTCATACCTGTCGCGTACCAAGAGATGGTCTCCGTATCCAAGTATATCTGCAGCTGAAGATCCTTTTTTTTTTTTTTTCTCGAGTTGGGCGATGCGAGTAAACGGAAAGAGGAGTGAGGAATCTGAGGTAAAGATGAAAGAAAAAGAAGGGGTGACATCTGACCAATAGGGTTTGTTCCCAGGGATGGTGTGGCTGGGTGTGGCTGGGTGTGCTGCTATCAATCGTCAATCGCAGACGCCACAGAAACTAAGTTCACTCGCCACAGAAACTAATAAGTAATAAGTTATTAACTCGCCACAAAACTCGCCGTCTCGCCAAGAAGACCAGGGGGATCTAATCATGACATGGGTTGCATTTTCTTTTTTTCTCCTTCTTTTTTTTTTCTTTTTTTTTCTTTTCCTTTTCTCCTCTCTTCTCGTCCTCTTTCTTTTTCTCCTTCTTTTTTCCTCGAGTTTCTAGTTGTTCTTATTTTTAAAATCGCTGTGGGTTCTGCGGCGGTGCAGCGACCACGCAGAGACCACGAAAGTGTTTCACTTTGAAATTGATGTTCATCAAACACATTTTGCATTTTTTGCCTTTTTTTTTTTCTAGCTTACTTTTTTTTTTCCTTTTTCTTTCTTCTCTCGCATTTGCATTTGCATTGATGCATTGGTCGAAATAAGGTTGTTGCCGAGAATAAAAATAGCTTTCCTGAGGCTGTCTGCCTGTCTGTCTGTCCTCTTTGCTGAGACGAGATTCTGCAGCGAGCTGGTTTCTGCAGCCAGTTTCTGCAACCCCTGAGATTTACCCATTGACAAGGCGAATGGCTGGACGGGATGCACCTGCTGCAGGTTCGGAGTCACGGAAGATCCGGAGGCTTGTCTGCACTCTGAACCTTTTTTCAGCCACCATCACCTAATCACCCAACCATCTAATCATCTAATCATCGAATCATCTAATCATCTTATCACTCAACTACGTTGCCACATCACCAGACAAACCGGCGGCCTCTCCAAACCCATCATGATTGATTGATTGGGCTGATGGACCACTGGACTAATCAGGGGTTGGAAACCCATCGAGTCAAGCCCACCACCGCAAGAGTGGCCCTTGACATGTTGGATAAAGATACAGGTACAGGTGTACCTACATAGTTAGGTAGTTTAGTACCGTATGTATGTACCTATCTATGTATGGCGGATATGACAATCGCCAGCAGTCAAAATCAGTGGCGTTTTTGTTTTACATTTCTCCCACCTTGTTCTCACCACCATCTAAGCCTCTCACAATGCGCCTACCAATCCTACCAATCAACAATGGACAATCCCTGGCCCCCAACCCTTCCCTCCCGCTGATCCCTGTAGATTGGGTTGGGCATTGGGTTTTAAACCTATTCACAAAACCAACAGTGCACCCACATGGCCGCTGCCGCTGCCAAGCACGAAACGTACCGAGTTCCAAGTTGCCACGATATTTATAGGCACTGCTTCTGATAGGCCGCGGCCAACAAGGAAAAAGAAAAACGACCGTGTTTTGTCTTTTGGTTTCCGTCAACATGTAGGCGATAATACGCAAGGTCAACCCCCCCCCTCCCTCCCTTGTCCATCGAGTCTTGGCAGATATGGTGATATGCTGGCATTTACATACAACCACGCAAGTCTGCCTGATAGCACGCCACCAGCTCTGTCTCCTAACTGGCTCATCGACAACTGTTACCCGTTACAACTCTGGCGACGCCAAGACCAAACCTACCTCTTATCGTCTTTATCCTTTCCGCTCTTGTACATCCGGCCACCCTCCACCCTCACCCTCGTCCCGACCCACCGTGCCGACATGCGCCTGTCGCTCCAATGCTTCAAGGGACCCCCCCCCCCCCCCCCCCCCCCCCCCCCCCCCCCCCCCCCCCCTCCCCGCCCCCCGTGCCCACATGCGCCTGTCCCCCCAATTGTTCCAGGGGCCCCCCCCCCCCCCCCCTTCTCCTTCTACCGTAGCCGCTTTGAGGCTCTGCGGCGACCCTCCAACGACATGGCCCTTCCGCAACTTGCCTACCTACCTACGTACCGTTACACCACTAACTAGTCAAGTCATCTCTATCATTTCATTCCAGCTAGTCAAGTCAACTAGTCAAGTACCGTAGTGGTGGTATTTGCATTGTCGGGTCTTCAGTTTGGGCCTTGACCGGGGGTCCCGTACCCAAACTAGGCAGGGGAGCCCTCCGATCACTTTCAACTACCTTGTCCACCATGCTGAGTGCTTTGGGATTGTATTAGACATGAACCGGCAGTCAAGGGCCTCTTACTGGCTTTGTTACCTTGGTCTCCTTGTCTCGTCCGTCCTGTTAAAAAGGATGGCCTTCCACCCCCCCTGGGCAGCACGACTATCCTCCTCGATATAGCTTTCCTTTGCAAATTTGTTTCTTTTCATTTTGGCGAGGGATCCTAGTTTCACTATTATAGAGTCAATCCTTTTTACACTTTGCCTTCATCTCTATTTGTGTCTGTCATCTTGATCTCAACTTCTGCACTTCTGCTCTCATCTGCTCTCATCTCTTCATATACGACGACGACGACTTTGATTTCATACCCCCCCCCCTCCCCCCTCGTTGACTTGGTCAGGCACCATGAACGAGAACAATCGAAACGATTCCGCCTCGTCCTTTGGCACTCTGGCCGCCGGCGCCGCTCCGTACTGGGCCGATTCCACCACCCCGACGAGAAGAAACTCCTTCCACTCCGACCACCGCCCGGCCGCCACATCCGGCCTCGATGAGGAATCCCAACAACAACCCAAGCACCGCCATCAAGCCGGGCCGTCGCTCGACGACTTCCCCGACCTGGAACGTCAAAAAACCTCACCGCACGGGCCGGACCCCTACGACCCTAACCGCCCTCGCCTCGGCTTCAAGCAGCGCCTGCACCACTTCACCTGGGCCTGGTACACCTTCCCGATGAGCACCGGCGGCCTGGCCCTGCTCCTCGGCAACCAGATCAACACGTTTCCCGGCCTCGACACCATCGGCTTCGTCGTCTACTTCATCAACCTCGTCATCTTCTTCGCCGTCACCACCCTCATCACCCTCCGCTTCCTCCTGCACCCGGGCGACTTCGTGCGCTCCATCACCCACCCGCGCGAGGGCTTCTTCGTGCCGACCGCCTTCCTCTCCTTCGCCACCATCATCACCACCACCTACCGCTACTGGATCCCCCACGACGACGGCACCCTCTCCTGGGCCATCCAGGGCGTCTTCTGGGGCTACGTCCTGCTCACCCTCGCCCTCGCCGTCGGCCAGTACAGCTTCGTCTTCGCCTCCCACAGCCACAAGCTGCAGGCCATGATGCCCACCTGGATCCTCCCCATCTTCCCCATCATGCTCTCCGGCACCATCGCCTCCGTCATCGCCAAGACCCAGTCCGAGATCGCCATCCTGCCCGTCCTCGGCGCCGGCCTCACCTGCCAGGGCCTCGGCCTCTCCGTCGCCATGCTCATGTACGCCCACATGATCGGCCGCCTGATGCAGTCCGGCCTGCCCCATCGCGAGCACCGCCCGGGCCTCTTCATGTGCGTCGGCCCGCCCGCCTTCACCGCCCTGGCCCTCATCGGCATGGCCAAGTCGCTCGAGGCCTCCGCCGCCCTCGACAACTCGCTGCTCGACAAGACCATTCTCTACAACATGGCCGTCGTCGGCGCCGTCTTCCTCTGGGCCCTCAGCCTCTGGTGGTTCTTCATCGCCGTCGTCGCCGTCGTCCAGTCCCCGCCCAAGTACTTTCATCTCGGCTGGTGGGCGGCCGTCTTCCCCAACACCGGCTTCACCCTGGCCTCGATCAACATGGCCAGGGAGTTTGGAAGTGCGCCTCTCGCCTGGTGCACTACCGTCATGAGCATCATGATGTTGTGCGTCTACTTCTTTGTCCTTTCCTTTCAGATTCGCGCAGTCGTCATCCAGGATATTCTGTACCCGGGCAGGGACGAAGACGTTGAGGATCATTAGAACAACGTCTTCTCTTTTTTTTTCTTTTTTTTTTTTCGTATTTTCTACTTTCCAGTAATCAACTCAAAAGTGGTTTTATGCATCCTTCGTTTTTTGTCTTGTTTTCTGCATAGCCGGCATTCACCCATTATAGATTTTACACGCATACACAGCATTTCATTATTTTATCAGACTGGTCTCATTTCTCTTCTATACAATTCATTCAGCTTCTGAATCGCCTGTTGGCTTTGCTCATATAACACTGGTGCCAAGCCAAAAATGAACAGCATAAAAAAACCCGTGCAGTGTAGAGCAACATTACCAGGGCCACAACTCGACCGCGACATTGACATTTATCCTTCGCATTAAGCTACCGGCAAGCACTGTAACCCCTGTGCCGTCTCATCTCTCGTACCCGTCTCAAGCCTTTGGTTTCGCCTTCCCTGTGCAGCCAACTCCTGGGGCCGCAATGTCGTAAGCCCAGGCATCAATCGCAAAGTACTGGAGCGCGTTGCTGTCTCTGGCCGTCTTGGCCGGGTCCTTCTTGGCCAGGGCCAGGATCTCATCGTAGCCGTCCGCGAAGTGGTCCACCACGTTCTCGTTGATGGCCGGCACGTGAAACATTCGGTGAAGGAGGTCGACGGCCCAGATGGTGTTGAGGGGGGATCCGGCCACCGTGTAGCCCAGGTTGCACGTCGACGACAGCGATCGCCGCAGCTGGAAGGACGGGGGACAGATGACAGTTTCCTCGGTCGCGTTCTTTCCACGGTAATGACCTCCCCAGGCTATAGGTGCATTGTCTAGTCAGTCGTCTGTTTCATCTCTGATACTCTAGAGGAGAAAAGAAAAAGAAAAGAAAAAAGAAAAAGAAAAGTGCGTCTGGGGCGCAACGTACTTGGCATCGACCGGCAGACCCCGTCGGGGTCATCGCAGCGAAAGGTCATGGCAGCCTTATCGGCGGCGACGATTCGATCAAACCAGCCGATGGGCTCCGCGAGGGTCCCGTTGCCGAAGTACCGCTTGACAAGTTCCGACTTGCCGCCGAACCGGAGCAGGTGGTTCCGGGCGTGCTGGGCCAGCTGCACGGCGTCGTCGAGGCCGACTTGGAGCTGGGCACGCAGCGTGCTGTTGCAGGAGGAGTGGATGGGGAACGATGCCTGCCATCCCTCGGCCCATTTATAGCCTCCCGTCTCGGGCGTCGCCGTCGGGATGGTGACGAGCGTGGTCGGCGTCCCCTTGTCGGTCGCCAGAGGCGAGGCCATGAGGCCAGGAGCAACAAGGGCCAGAAGGAAGCTGGGTGTCTTCATGTTGAATAGCTGGTATTTTTTTTTCCGGACGGGATGTGGTGTGAGCCTGATTTTCAAAAGAGTGTTGCATCAAGGGCCACTCGCGACATGTATATATATATATATCCGGGGAGTTGGCGATGCTGAGCAGCCTCTGCGTTGCGGACGGGCGGTCAATATGGCCATCTATGTCCGCCAAGCCAGTGCTGTGCGCCATTTTTTTGCACTTTTCCAATATGAGGCTTCCTCAACTGACCTGATCAGCCCTGAGAAGTGGAGAGAGCGACGAGTTCGTGAGCCGGGTAGAAGTGCAAGTATGGAAGGCGTTGACGATATCCGCCGTTGGCGCCCCAGTTGGTGGGCAATAAAATTGCTAGCTTTTCAGCCATTGACGTTGCCAAGAAAACTTTACAAACAAATGCAGAGTCTCGAATCCCAAAGGACCAACAGATTGGCGACCATGCCTTCATCACCATGGACATCAAGGTGCTTTGGCTTGTCAGCTGGAGTGCCAAGACCACGAGGCTGGTTACTGCTGGTTCCACGAGACTCACCATCATGGCCAATACGATAAAGTTATTTTCAAGCTTATTGTTTGCGGACAGTGTTCCTTGTTGCTTGCTGCTGGAATATATTAATATTATAATATCCACCGTCGCATCTGTTGCTTGCTGTCAAAGGTTGGGCCTTGACTTATACATGGATCAAGCTGCTCTGACGGCTCATGGTACAACGTATCAGCTGAAGATTAATATTGACCGTTTCCAGCGCTTTGGTAATGTCAAAAAAACACCCCAGTCATCCCGGTGCCATTCAGAGTATTCGCCATATTACTTACAGCTTCTTTGTACCCCTCTGCAAGCCGCCAATAGTTGCCTCTCTGATGCAGCGACCCTTGTCTTCACCAGCCACATGTGGCAAAGGTTCCCTCATTCGGCCTTTTCAGCCACACTAGCGCAAGGCAACCAATATCCACGCCACGCTGAGAAAAGTACAGATCGCGGGACTCTGCCGAAAGTCTTTTCCACCTCATACTTTGCTTTGCTGCCGTATCACCATCAAGGTTACTTTGGTGATTTTGCACTCGACTCTTTTTTCCCGGCCATCGACGGCGCAGGAGTCTTCTCTCGCTAATTGACGCGCCCGTCGCCGCGTCCTCCCTGCCTCCCCCCCCCCTGCCTCCCTGGCCCGCGCCGGCCTTCCGAACAACCTTTGACGATGGCGCCCCTCGTCGACAATTCGCAGATTAAGCATGCGCAGCTGCTGAATCCGCTTTCCTTTCACTTCCGCGCATACGTCTGGCCCTTCGCTATTGTCTGGCCCGTCTTCCTCCGATACTTTCTCACGCCCGACCTCTACGAAAAGCACATCGGCGCCCCCGAGTGGACGTTTGTCTGGGTTGGCTCCATCATCACGGTACAGTCCCTGGTTTGGCTGAGCACGCATTGGAGCGTCAACCTCGATGCCATCTTCACTGCGCAGTCTGCCAAGTCGGTTGAAGATGCCCAGCTCATCAAGGTCATCCCCGTCGCCAACGCCGGCTCAGCCGAAATCTGCAAGCTGGTTCGCGACAAGGTGCGTGGCCCCTGATTGACGCCAGAATTCAATGCAACCAACTAACGCGATAATTTCCAGGCCGGCGGCAAGACCAACACCTCCTTTCTGTTCCAAAAGCGCCGCTTCTTGTACAATCCCGACACCAAGTCCTTCGATACGCTAAAGTATGCCATCGACTCCGACCCCCAGCCTCGTATCCGCGACTTCCAGTCATCCCGTGGCATCACCAACAAGTCCGAGCTGTCGCGCATGGAGCATCACTATGGCACCAACACTTTCGATATCCCCGTCCCGACCTTCACTGAGCTGTTCAAGGAGCACGCCGTTGCGCCCTTCTTTGTCTTTCAGATCTTCTGTGTTGGTCTATGGATGCTCGACGACTACTGGTACTACTCGCTCTTTACCCTGTTCATGCTCGTCGCTTTCGAAAGCACCGTTGTTTGGCAGCGTCAGCGCACCCTGACCGAGTTTCGAGGAATGAGCATCAAGCCCTACGATATGTGGGTGTATCGTCTCGGCACCTGGACCGAGGTTCAGAGCGATGCTCTCCTTCCCGGCGACCTTGTTTCCGTAACCCGCACCAAGGACGACAGCGGTGTTGCCTGTGACATGATTCTTGTCGAGGGTACCGCTATTGTGAACGAGGCTATGCTTTCCGGCGAGAGTACACCCCTTCTCAAAGACTCGATCCAACTCCGGCCCGCCGAAGCGACTCTTGACGCCGACGGTCTTGACAAGAACGCTTTCCTCTGGGGCGGCACCAAGGTCCTCCAAGTCACGCACGGAACTGCCGACCAAGAAAAGCCCGTTCTCTCCTCAGGGGTCCCTACGCCTCCCGACAATGGCGCCATGGCCATTGTGACCAAGACTGGCTTCGAGACTTCTCAGGGCAGCCTTGTCCGCACCATGATCTACTCTACTGAGCATGTCTCCGCTAATAACGTTGAGGCTTTGCTTTTTATCCTGTTCCTTCTGATTTTCGCCATTGCCGCATCTTGGTATGTTTGGGATGAAGGTGTGCGCAAAGACCGCAAGCGCTCCAAGCTCCTTCTCGACTGTATCTTGATTGTGACCAGTGTCGTTCCCCCCGAGCTTCCTATGGAACTCAGTCTTGCTGTCAACACCAGTTTGGCTGCTTTGGCTAAACTGGCAATCTTCTGCACTGAGCCCTTCCGCATTCCTTATGCCGGCCGCGTCGATGTGGCTTGCTTTGACAAGACTGGAACTCTGACTGGCGAGGACCTCGTTGTCGAGGGAATTGCCGGACTTGGCTTGAACCACTCTGATGTCGAGGATAAAAAGGAGTCCGACGGCGCCCACTCTACCATTATTTCTGTCAAAGGAGCAAGCTTGGAAACGCAGTTGGTCCTGGCCACTGCCCATGCCCTGGTGAAGCTCGATGAAGGTGATATTGTCGGAGACCCCATGGAAAAGGCCACCCTCGCCTCGCTGGGCTGGACTCTCGGACGCAAGGACATTCTCTCTAGCACTGGTAAAGCCGAGGGCACTGTTGGCAACGTCCAGATCAAGCGTCGCTTCCAGTTCTCCTCTGCCCTGAAGCGTCAAAGTTCCATCGCCATGGTTAACGGTACCAACGCGAAGACCGGTCAAAAGCTCAAAGGCACCTTCGCCGGCGTCAAGGGAGCCCCCGAGACCATCATGAAGATGCTGGTTGACGTCCCTGCTGATTATGAAGAGACCTACAAGTACTTCACTCGCAAAGGTTCACGTGTTCTTGCTCTTGCCTACAAGCAGCTGACCGTCGATTCCGAACTCGGTGCTGCAAAGATCAACGACCTCAAGCGCGAGAATGTTGAGGCTGGGTTGACCTTTGCGGGTTTCTTGATCCTGCACTGCCCTCTCAAGGAGGACGCCAAGGAGGCAGTCCAGATGCTGAACGAGAGCAGCCACCGTGTTGTCATGATTACTGGTGACAATCCTCTTACCGCTGTACACGTCGCTCGTGAAGTCGAGATTGTCGACCGTGATGTTCTCATCCTGGACGCCCCCGAGGACGATAAGGGAGCCGCGCACCTCGTCTGGCGCAGCGTTGATGACCGCGTTACTATCTCTGTTGACCCCACCAAGCCGATCGATCCTAAGATTGTCAAGGACAAGGACCTTTGCGTGACTGGATATGCCCTCGCCAAGCTCCAAGGCCAACCCGGATGGGACACTCTCATTCGTCACGCTTGGGTTTACGCTCGCGTCTCGCCCAAGCAGAAGGAAGACATTCTGCTCAGCCTCAAAGACATGGGATACTACACTCTGATGGCCGGTGATGGCACCAATGACGTTGGTGCCCTCAAGCAGGCTCACATTGGTGTCGCGCTTCTGAATGGTACAAAGGATGACTTGACTCGCATCGCGGATCATGCTCGCAACACCAGACTGAAAGACATGTACCAGAAACAGTGTGACCTCATGAAACGTTTCAACCAGCCTCAGCCGCCTGCTCCTGTCCTCATTGCCCACCTCTACCCTCCCGGACCTGCCAACCCTCACTACCAAAAGGCTGTTGAGCGCGAAGCGGCAAAGAAGGGCGTCTCTGTTGAGGAGTATGTCAAGGCCGCCGGCCACCCTCTCGAGACCATCACCTCGCCTGCCGCCCAGCAGCTGATCAACAACAATGACCCTCGCGCCGCTCGCCAAGCCGCTGCCCAAGCCAAGGCCGCGAGCTTCGCTGACAAGCTCTCTTCTGGCATGATGGAAGCCGAACTCGGCGACGATGAGCCTCCCACGCTGAAGCTCGGAGACGCATCTGTTGCGGCTCCCTTCACATCCAAGCTCCGCGACGTCATTGCCATCCCCAACATTATCCGCCAGGGTCGCTGCACACTGGTCGCTACCATTCAGATGTACAAGATCCTCGCGCTCAACTGTCTCATTTCTGCCTACTCCCTGTCCGTCCTGTACCTCGAGGGAATCAAGTTTGGCGACACGCAGTATACTATCAGTGGTATGCTCATGTCCGTCTGCTTCCTCAGCATCTCGCGCGCCAAGGTCGTGGAGGGCCTCAGCAAGGAGCGCCCGCAGCCCAACATCTTCAACATCTACATTATTGGGTCCATCCTTGGCCAGTTCGCCGTTCACATTGTCACGCTCATCTACGTCGCGCGCCTCTGCGAACGTCTCGAGCCTCGCTCCAACGACGTCGACCTCGAAGCCGAGTTCGAGCCGTCGCTGCTCAACTCAGCCATCTACCTGCTGCAGCTCGTGCAGCAGGTCTCCACCTTTGCCATCAACTACCAGGGTCGCCCCTTCCGTGAGGCCCTCACCGAGAACAAGGCCATGTTCTACGGCATCGTCGGCGTCTCCGGCCTCGCCTTTGTCTGCGCCACGGAGCTCATCCCCGAGATCAACGAGGCCATCAAGCTCGTCCCCTTCACCGAGGAGTTCAAGCTCAAGATGACCGTCGTCATGGGCCTCGACTTCGTCGTCTGCTGGGTCATCGAGGTCGTCCTCAAGTCCCTGTTCAGCGACTACCGCCCGCGCGACATCGCCGAGCGCCGCCCCGAGCAGCTCGCCCGCGAGGCCGCCCGCAAGAAGGTCGTCGCGGACAAGAAGGCCGCCGAGGAGGAGGAGAAGCGCCTCGAAAAGGTGGCCGAGTTTGAGCGCAAGGTCGAGGAGCGGAAAAGGCAGCTGCAGGAGTGGCGCGCCGGCCGCCAGCGTCAGTGAGCCCTCCCTCCCACTCGCGCAGGGCACAAGACCTAGGTAGGGGTGGCGCTGGTGCACGATGTGATTTGGCAAGACCATCTATTTTTAATCGTATGCAAATGAGAAGAAATAATAGAAGTGGGCTTTCGGGGAGAGTTTTATAGACGATGGGGACGGACTCGTGTATATATACTTTACTACGGGGTGTTGCGGCATAGGTTCAGGTATTTTCTCTGTATGAATAGATGTTGCATTGAACTCCACGCATGAGACCATGAGTTGAAAAATCTGCTTCTGTCGTGCGTCACAATGTCACAATGTCGTCGTAATCAATGCCGCTTTCAGACTCTATTGTGTCTAGAAGTTAAACTCGAGCCGAATACATGTTAAAACAGAAAGTGACAAGGAGCCAAGGTCAAATCGACGCCATGAGCTCCAGCCTAGTAGCATAATTGAGCCCCATTCCTGCTCGTGGTATTCCGAACTCAAGATTTGCATTTCTCATTTTCTTCCCTTCATCCTACATTCTTCTTTTTCATACAGGCAGGTAGACCCCGTTATGTCTCTGGGCTGGATCACTCTGCAATTTCATCATGGCGGCACGCCTAACCCAACGAGGACGACCGGCCGTTTCTGCACCAAAGGTTGAGATGGCAGTGTACGCTTAGTTGCCAGGGTTCTGGGCAACGAAGGAGACACCCTTCTCAATGTTCTTCTTGAGGTCGACGATGCAGGCGTCGAGGAGGGCCTGCTCGGCGGCGTCAACCTTGCCGACGGGGAGGATCTCCTTGACACCATCGGGGCCGAGTTCGACCTTGGAGCTGAAGAAGTCGATACCCTGGTCCTTGTAGAGGGGAGACTCGACAAAGGTGGGCTCAATGACCTTCTCGCCGGCGGCGGCGCGGAGGAGCGAGTCGGCCATGCGGGCACCGGCCATAGCCATGGAGAGGGTGGCAGAGCCGGCACCGTCCTTGGCCTTGACGACCTCGTCACCACCGAACTGGACACGCTTGACGAGGTCAGCGTTGGAGCTCAGGTCAGGGTGGCTGCTCTGGCTGAAGAGGGGGACGATGGTGACACCGGAGTGGCCACCAACGACGGTGATGTTCTCGTCCTTGGGGTCAGTGCCCTTGATGGCAGAGACGAAGCGGCTGGCACGAACGACGTCGAGGGTGGTGACACCGAAGAGGGTCTTGGGGTTGTAGACACCGCGGGCCTTGAAGACCTCAGCGCAGATGGGAACGGTCGAGTTGACGGGGTTGGCAATGACCAGGGTCTTGGCCTTGGGGGCAGATTGGGCAACAGCCTTGGCGAGATCGCGGACGATGGAGGCGTTGGTGTTGAAGAGGTCGTCACGGGTCATGCCGCGCTTGCGGGGGACACCGGCGGGGATGAGGACGATCTCGGCATCCTTCAGGCAGGCGGCGAGACCTTCGGGGGTAGGGTCGTAGCCGGTGACGTTGGACTTGGTGTTGACGTGAGAGATATCAGCGGCGACACCTAGAAAGACAGAAATTGGTTAGCCTCCGGCGGTCGGGGAGAAAAGGAAGCCGCTTAGACGCAAATACGAAGCCTCAAGCTGCGATCATGGTAATCAATCGCGATGTGAGACAATCCAGGGCGCCAACAGGGTATAGATTTTCAACGCACCAGGGCCACCACGGATGTCGTAGAGGGCGAGCTCGGTGACACGGGGGTTGAGCTTCAGGAGCAGGGAAAGCGGCTGGCCGATACCGCCAGCGGCACCAAGAACGGCAACCTTGGAAAGCTAGAGACCATTTACAGTTAGCCATTGGTCGTCACAATGGATTCAATGACAATCGCCCATGACGCAAGGAGACTTGCAGAGCTCTGGGGAATGTTGACGCAGAGGGGGTCAAAGGCTTCTTCAACAAGCGGAAGCTATGGGAATAGACGTACGTTGCGGGCCGAGGCAGAGAAAGCCCGGGTCTGGATTCTGGAGGCAGCAAACATTGTGACTGGTGAGAATAGAATTGGGGGGGGGGATTGGGGGGGGAGAATGTGAGAGAGGCAGGTTGGAAGGGTTTAGAAGATTGAGTGAGGTGCTTGTCAAAGGGTGGTTGAGGGAAAAGGCGTTTGGTGCATCCGTTGCTCGGTCAGATGGGGCCCCTGCCGGGCTTGGCCTCGTGCTGCTGGCCTGCTTTTTTTGGCTGTTGAGAAAAAAAAGCGGAAAAGCCACACGCACTAGCCTTCATGTGGCTGGGCCCGCAGAGAAGAAGCACGGGCATGGCTCGGCGGTGCTCGGCTATGCTACTCCTACCCTACATATTCCTCCCGTCTGTCAGGTTCTTTTGACTGGATTCATTGAGAGGGTGGTAATGCAGTCTTGGAAGCTGATTGTGGGTGCGGACCCTTGGTGCAGAATATTACTACACCTGACCCAGAGTTAGTAATTGGAGACCACGGGTAGGGAGGTATGTATACAGATTAGGCACTCTGCTGTCAGCACTGGACGGGCACGCGATTCATGTATCATTCATTACTCGCTACGACAGCGACCTGCAAACATCCAACTGCTCCAACTAATAATATTCTCCAATCGCCAGGTCGGTCAAGGAATCAATGACGATGCAAGAATGAATCCCCGTCTCTCTCCCGCCATTGGTAGGCGCTCCCACCGTCGCCGATGGTTGTTGAGCATCTCCGCCTTGACATCTGCCAGCGCACATTCCACCTTGCCATGATATCTATAACAAATCGGTAATGAGCTTCAATCTCAGATGCAACTCCTAAATATCATTCAGAATTCCTTACCGCAATTCAGCATGTGCTCTGTCCCCAATCCGCGCCTGTCAAACCACTTACCACTCGCCTAGTGCGATCGGCGAATGACGCATAGTGGCGGGGCACTCCCAATTCAGACAAACGCAGCCTCGACTGAAACGACTTCGACTTCTTCACCACGAACATCACCACCACTGCGAACATTCCTACCAGCTAGCTCATCATGTCGCAGGCCCAGCTATCGCAGCTGCTACCCCTGCCGGAGGGCGAGCTGCAGCAGGTCCTCGACTATGCCAAGACGCTGTCCAAGAACGACGCTGCCTCCCATTTCAGCAACCTGCTCGGCGACTCGCCCCTCGCTGTTGACTTTATCGCGTCCTTCAACGCTCGTCGCGATACTCCCTCTGCTGCTCCTCCTACACCTGCTGCTGTCGCACACACCTCCAGCGCCACCAGCACCTCTCCGTCAAGTCTCGACGCCGTACCAAAGTCGAAGCGAGGACCCAAGAAGAAGAAGCCGGCGTTGCATACCCCACAGGCCCGCCTCGTCGACTCCTACACCGGCCCGTCGGGGACAGCATACAGTAAAAAGGACGCCGATCTGAACTACATAGCGCAGCGGGCAAGCGCGCCGACGAGCAATCAGCCCTCACGTCCCGCCTCACCGCCCAACAGTCAACCTCTTCCTAAGCCGCAGCAGAAGCAGCAGCAGCAGCAACCACCGAAGCAGCACGCCTCGTCCACCGGATTCCTCATCTCTGAGTCCCTCGGAAAATCCAAATCCAAGTCTAACCCGAATACGCGCAGCTCCACGCCGAAACCACCCGGCGGCGGCGGCGCGACCAAGATCTCTATCTCGGGCGGCACGCCCATGGCCGGTCAGTCGACGGCCGTGGCGGACCTCGACGCCGCCATTCGTGCCCTCGAAACATCTACCAATCCGTCGCTCGACGACCCACGCGCGCGCCGGTGCCGCTGCGTCGCCACCCGGCACCCGCTGCAGACGGCGGCGCCCAACTGCCTCTCGTGCGGCAAGGTCATCTGCGTGAAGGAGGGTCTCGGGCCGTGCACATTCTGCGGCGCCGCCCTCATCCGGCCGGACGAGGTGCAGGTGCTGGTGCGCGAGCTCCGCGACCAGCGCGGCCGCGAGCGCATGGCCGCGCACGCCAGCGCCAACCGCCGCGCCGAGGTCGCCCGCGCGCGCACCCTTCTCCCAGCCCCGCGGCAACTTTGGCACCGCCGCCGTCGAGGCCGGCCCCTCGCTCGCCGAGGCGGCCGCCTCCGCGCGCGCCCACCGCGACAAGCTCCTCAACTTCCAGGCGGAGAACGCGCAGCGCACCACGGTCCGCGACGAGGCGTCCGACTTTGACGTCAGCGCCGCCGTCGCCGGCACCGGTGGCAGCATGTGGGCGACGCCCGAGGACCGCGCCCGTGAGCTCAAGCGCCAGCAGCGCATCCTGCGCGAGATGGAGTGGAACGCGCGGCCCGAGTACGAGAAGCGCCAGCAGGTGCTGAGCATCGACCTGGTCAACGGCCGCGTCGTGCGGAAGATGGCTCCCGCCGAGCGTCCGCGCACGCCACCCGAGCAGGAGGAGGAGGAGGAGGGAGAGGAGACGATCCTTTCCGGGACCGCTGCCGCCGCCGCGGTCACGGGAGGCGGCGGCAGCGGCGGCGCGTTCAGCAGCAATCCGCTGCTAGGCTCGCTCATGAAGCCCGTCTTCAAGCCGCCCAAGGGCAAAGAGGCGGCCGGTGACGCCGCGGAGGACGACCTGCCGGCGGCGACGGAGGAGGAGGACAAGCAGGCGGCGCGGAGGCGGCGCGAGCAGCGCAAGGGCTGGCGACGCGTGCAGGACGACCAGGACGACAACGAGGGGCTGATCCTGGACGGCGGAGTCCACGGGCACGCGACGGGCGCGGCCGGTGACGAGCCAGAGTGTGGATGATGGCGGAAGGGCGCGGCGCTGTCCAACCGATGAATATTTTCTTTTCTCTAACGAGAGCAACGGCATACATAGATCTTTGGGCTGGATGCATGCGTGTAAAAGACGGTACAGAGGGATTGGGTGGTTATGGAAACGATAGCATATTTGTTTTGGTGTTTGAAAAGCGAGGAGCACAATACACACTTCGCCCCTTGCAATTATACTTGTTGATATTGTTCATTAATTCAAGCGGTATAGAACTGGTCGACTTATTACGTTGAAAGTATGTATACAAATGTACATTGTGAGAAGACACACAAGACAAGGACAAATAGTAACAAACGGACGAAGAAAACAAGAGAACATGCGCCTAAGAAATCTTGCGAATTCTCCCCTAGATAGAGAAAGAATGAATCAAGAAATGAACCGCCCAGCCCTATTTTGTTACACGAAATCCCACCAACCCATCTCTCCGGGCTTCGAAAGTCTCCCAAATTCCCCATCGAGCATTTTCAGTTCGTAAAGATCAATCCTGGTGTGGCATGAAGAAAAATGTGCTTGTTGGTGTTCCTGCCATTAAATATCCCGTAGAAATAAGAAAGAATGCGAATGTCAGAGGGCGGCTGACGATGGCTGGAGTCTTGCTCCGTATTATTGCCAAATTAGGTTTCCAAAATGAAAGTCTAACATGCCCGAATTGCTTGATATGTGTGCATTTATCCGGCCGAGCTGGTGAAAAATTCACGTGGGCGGGGATGCTTGCCACGAAGCGCCATGTCATCACGGTGCCAACGTCTACACGCGCTTGGCCTTGGGCTTGCGGGGAAGGCCCTGGGCTTTGCGGGCCTGAATATCGACCTCAGCAAGCCATCTACTGGCCTTTACCAGCTGGACGATATTGATGACGTTCTTGGCAAACATAATAGGAAAGCTGATGCCGGCGAGGATCCAGGGAACGGTTGAGTCCATCTTGTTGGCACGGGCGAGCTCGAGGGCGGCGGCGCTGTAAGGATCGGGGAAGAACTGCTTAAGTAGCGAAGCATTCATGGGGGCGCCAGCTTGGATATGAGTGCCGCTCGACTCCTCGACTGACTTGATGAGGTGAGGAGAGAGGAGTGGCGAGGAGAAGGAGAGGAGGTAGAGGGCGATGAAGAAGAGCTCGTTGAGACCACAAAATATGAAGAGGACAGTCTAGAAGTGTGATGACTGGTCAGTACAGGCTTTGACGAGATGGGGGATCGGGTTGTCACGGGGGCACAAACCCTATTGGTGTAATAGAGGTTCAGAAGCCAGCTCTTGCTCTTGTCGATGTTCTTGTGGCTCGAGTCGGCACCGCCAACGACGAGCGTGACGTACATGTGCATATAGTGGCTGGAGAAATCGAGGGCGATGAGGGCTTGGAAGAGAATGGCCCAGCGAGGAAAGGCGGAGGAGAGGAAGACGAGCAGGCACGAGGTGGTGCAGCGATCAGTGACCATGTCGAGGACGGCGCCGAAGCGGGTCGACTGCTCAAAGACGCGGGCGGCGTAGCCATCGAGGGCGTCAAGCAGGCACGAGATGCTGTAGAGGAACGCGCAGGTGCGCGGGTGGAGGGGCATGTAGTAGAGCGAGGCGATGGCGAGGACGATGCGCGAGTAGCCTGAGGAAGAGGCAAGTGTCAGCGTATTGATGGGGTTGGGCAGCTGGGGCGAGGAGGAGAAGGGGGTTGCGCGGGGGGGAACACACCGATGAGATTGGGCCAGAAGAGGAATATGTTTTCGCGCTCCTCATCCTTGCCCTCGTCAGAGTGTTTGGCGACAAGGTCGGCAGGATCGTGGGCGTGGGCAGAGCCGTTGCCATTCACGTTGGCAGGCCCATTGATCTGAGGTTGATGTTCATCGTCAGACGCGGACTGGGCGGCGTCACCGTTGCGTGCGGATCGTCGTCTGGTCGAGTGGGCGGACATGGCTGAGAAACAGCAGGCTGTCTAGATGACAGATGTCGGGTGGAAAGGCGAGCGGAGGGTCGAGGATGAGTCGTCGAGAGTTGAACCGATGGTTCCGGACAGGGGCTGAAGCCACCCAATGAAGCTTAAATTGTATCAAAGGGCACGAGGGACGGGCGTGATGGGGAGGGGGACGCGCGCTGAGTATATTTGATTAGAAAGATTGTAGATGGGGAAAGAGGTGGAAATGGTGAGATGGTCGAATGGATAGATAAGGAGTGGACACGAAGTGAAGAATGAAGGGCAAAAAAAAAAAAAAAAAAAGGACGGTAGGTGGAAGAAGCTTCAAGGCGCGTGGGTGGACAGATAAGATTCAGGAGGGAGCCCAGTGGCCATTTGCCAGTTGCCATTTGCCAGCTGCCCGTTGCCAGTTAGGTAGGTAGTTATTACGTAGGTGTACAGCGCATTGCTATCACACCTCCTACTACGGCAGGTACCCAACATGGCACTTCTAGCTATGTTGGTACAAAGATACCTAGTCAAGCAGAAAGATGGCATCAATACTTTGACTTGCGCGTTTTTCATTGCCCGGATTTATTTGATTTCTTTCTTCACCAATATCAAAGTTTCAGCTACACAGAACCTAGTTCCGATACCGTCTCCTTTCGTTAGTAGGTACTTGGCCATCTTTCCTCTCCACATGCACTGACTGGCTGGTCCACGACTGATACCTATTTACAGCCTCACCAATTTACACCACAACTTGGGCTAATAAACTCCGCAAAATGGCCAACCCACTCCGCCCTCAAGGTAGCCCAAGTAGCAAACAAGTGGCGAGAGTCCTATCTACGTCAGGGTGTCCCGTTGAAACTTTGTCCTTTTTTACTACTGTCAACAATACTGAGATTTGCCGTTATTCAAGACCATATCATTCGACTTGACTCCCAACAAAGAACCCTTGTCCAAACAAGTACCGTCAAACTCAATCCCACTGATATCGCCACACATGCCGCCCGCCTCTGCCTCGCTTTGTCGCACTGCACAGATGACGGGCTTGAATTAGCTGCCTCTCTGGCACATAACTGCCCGCCCAGCCAGCCAAGCCCGACGACGGAGCAGTCCGCCGAGGCATCTCGCCAAGGTTGGCGGCTGATGCTACATACATCATATGGAGGCTCACACCAGAACCAAAAGATGCCTTTTGCTACCATAACATAGCATCCCTTTCCTTGACGTAGCCCACTCCTCCTTCTCCATGGCCATTATTCCAGCTTTTGCGCTTGGCTTTGGGGTAATTTGTTTCTTTACCGAGCGAGGAATTTATAGGACTGCCTATGATGTCCTACTTGGCTCCTCGCCGAGTTGCTAACCACCGGCTTCATTTTAACTCTGAAGTTGGTCCGCATCCAGACCAGTTCTCCTCTGCCAACTTATCGGCTAGGGCATAAAGGTAAAATATATATATATATATATATTTTTTTTTTAAAAAAGAAATAATCCACCTTCGGCTTTTACGTGCACCGCAAACCCCCTCACATGCCATTTTCGCACCGCCCACCTCCTCGGCGGCTGCTCCGCCGCGGCTCGCTCTGGGGGGCCGCGCGAGGCGAGAGTTGCAGGTGGGGGAGGGGACGGGGACGGGGACGGGTATTGATCAACCCCAAACCCTACCCACGTGCTCGAGCATCCTTCATCTCCAACGGGGTTGAAGGAGGTTTTCATCGTGTTGCTCATCATACGATGAACCAATCATCATAACTCTGGTCCGTAGTCGGGTCTCCCGCCGCGTCCCCGAACCCGTTTCGTCCTGCTCATCGCGGTCCGGGCACCCGGATCCCCTTGTTGGTCCGCATCCGCCAGTTCCGTGAATCTCTGGCGATTTTCTCGTCATACTTACGTACTTTGTGCTTTCCTTTCGCTAGTGGTCGTTTACTTCTTACTGATCGCCGGGCGGCGGCTAGGTCAAGCTCGGTGTGGTGGGCGCCGCGGCGGCACGCCCTGCAACTGGACACCAACGAGCCGCAGTAGACGCCGCTGCGTTCCTGGCTTTTCGCTACGAGTCTGCTATGCATGTGAGCGTAGCCGAATCAAGCATTCTATTTCCTCGTACTAAGAGGCACGATGGAAGACGATGTGGCACTTGGCTTCCAAGGGCTACGTCATCCTGGTAATTGATGAAATGTCTCGCTTTACCGTGCCGACTCCGGTCTAATTATAGGTTTTTGTTTTTTTTTTTTCATTTTACTGGCAACAGCTTGAGTATTCCTTCTCTCAATCTCTCAGCCATCCGTTCGCCTTGTCCACTCAAAACTGTGCAACATGAGACTGGCGGTGTGAGATTTTGGCTATTCTTTTGTTGTCACAGTGTAGTGAAAGCATACAATTCAGGGCAAGAGAACACAAATCCGGGATGGGGGAGAAGGAGATGTAACAATGTATACAGTTTGTTTCGAGTCACGGATTCTGTACATTTCACTTTTCTCAAATGTCATAGCTCAACTACAGCAACGTACTGTCCCGTGTTATACTCAGCTCCACCTCATTTCTACTTCAACATCGCGCTTGTATAATTCTCAGCGGTAAAACCGTTATATTGTCTCGTTCCCCTGCAAAGATAAGGTCTCCGATGCACTGACATGGCACTGCAGGTCATTACACGCCGGTAACACCACACGGGAGTTATTCCTTGCTCTTCCGTGCATGACATGCAATTGATCGGCCGATTTTCGCCTCAAACAATATATTGTCATCGGAAATTAAATCGGGAATCATCTTGGACCCGTGTTTATTACCCGTCGACAGCCCTGCGCAACTGGCCCGCTGATCACGTCTCATCTTACACCCTGACGCGTCATTTCCAGCTGTCGTGCTACTCCAATACCCAGGGCATGGCTTAAAACTCGTCAAGTTCTCTGCTTGACCTTAAAATTAAGGGCAACCCAAAAATACGAAAACGCCTGTTTCACTCCAACGGCCGCGAATAGAGTGGGAAACGGGTTTGAATAGCCTGATGCGGATGGCGTGGCCCTGCGACTTTCTTCTTGTGGTTTAAGCGGTGATGGCTGAGCTTGGTATGCTGCGCAACCACACAAGTTGCTAGACGTCGGTGACAGATACTAGGGACATTAGACTTTTAAATAAACGTAACTGCAGCGCGTACGCATCCTCAGCTTGGAGACAAGAGTGTAGTGAAGCCGAGAGGGTGTTGGCAGCCGCCGGCCCGTATGCGCTGTGGAGGGCGGATAGTCTGTACTATAAAAGAACCCTAGTTATAGCTGCGCTGCGTTGTTAGTGCATGAAATGTTTATTGATCCGAGACCGTTGCACTGGTTTTGGCGTCAAAAGCAATGACTGCATGAGGCTTGAGCTTGGTGGATAAAGAGCCTGTTTGAAAGAATCCATCCTTGTGCCACTGGGAAGAGGATCACCGGGGGGCACAGGGCGCGCCGAGGAGGCTCCGGTAGTGTCAAAACGCGAGTTGCGCCCAGGTTGGGCACTTTTCGATTGCCAACAGGACCGAGCCCTGCCCGTGGCGTCGCGTTACCGTGACGAGTTCGGGATCGAGAGCATTGGCGGTGACGTGAGTCCGCAGTAAAGCCCCATTGGACTCGATGGGTGTGAGTTGTTTGATCATGATCCGACGGTGCTTCACGTATGATGATGTGCCCATCTGTTGGCAATCACTGGCTGGCAACTTGGGGGTTGCGGCCTGTCTCTCGAAGCAGTGTTTCGTTTGGCATGACGGGCGGTGGTACGGATTACTGTAGGTGTCCTTAATCGCCCAGGGTGTCTTCTTGATGTCTCACATTGCTGACTATGTTACGTACTGCATTGGCATTAGGGATTCCGTGGAGCTGTGTCAGTTGAGGGCAGCAGTCTGAAAAGCCGAATAACAATATGCCAGACCTTCAACCGTAAGCGTGAGAGTTGGCGACGAACACATCGCCGTGAACGGACGAGGCCAGCAGCTTGAGTCGATAGGCGGGTAGACAGTACGTCAGCGTCAGTAGGTACCTAGGGGATAGATTGAACATCGGAGCATAGGGGAATTGTGAGCACTTGATGCCATCTGGATGGTGCTGCTGAATCGCGCGATGGCTAGGTAAGTTTCGGAGGCTTGCCTGAGGCCTGTCATGTGGGGGCTTGGGCTTGGAGGGGTCGGCGAGGATGTGAGGAGGGACGTGTTTGGAGGGGCAAGGTTGATATTGACCAGCTAGGCTGAGGGAGATGCGGTTTGGCCCGCAGAAGTGGAGGGAGGACAGTGGCGGCAACTGCAGAACAAGTTTGAATCAATGCCTCCTGCGCTGGACTGGATCAGCCAGTTCTGATAGATATGCGCATGGTATGTTTGTGTTTTGTTGGTTGACAGGATGGTGGAGAGTGGACTTTTTGAATCGCAGTGGGCGACTAACGTTACCTACCCAGTTAGTTTAGAGGTAGTTAGTGGATGGTGGATTACATATGTAGGTACTTCCTGGCGCCCCCGCCAAAGCAGGGAGGTGCTTGGGAGTCGATGGAGGAGAAGCAGTTGTCGAGATTCAATGAAGAAGGATTAAATAAATATTGATAAAGGAGCAAGGAGGACGGGGGACGGCGGAGAGAGAGGATGAGCTTTCAGAATGGAGATAACTTTTGCATAGGCTGGGGAGGTATGCAGCAACGTCAGCTAGGTCCAGACAAATTCAGGCTGTCAGGTACACATGCATAGATGGACAGCTGTCGCTGGGTCAAGGTGAGTTTGGTACTCTGTACTCCGTACTCCGTAGGCCTGTCTGACTGGCGCTTGTCGTAATGTGGCTGGCAGCTCGCTGCACCACAGTGGAGCACTCGGCGAAGCTTCCTGAGGACCTGGTAAAGTGCTGTGCTGAGGGTTAATAAATGCTTGGTGAGCACTGGACCCAGACAATATCAAGAGAGACTGGTTGAGCTGAAAGTCATTAATAATGAAGCTGCCTATCTACCAGGTGCTTGCCGACTAGTTATCTGGTCAGTCGGTGGTAAGTATACAAGTCCATGTTATCTCACTATTCTGCACCATCGTTTCCCTTCCCTTCCCTTGGACGGGAGGGAGAATGGACGTGTCGTCTTTAGTGCAGGTTGAAGTGGCGCATGAGTTTCGTCTGGCGCCCGTAAAACACCCAACCTGAGTTAAGCAAAAAGCCCTGTCAGCCAGGTAGGCTGCCTAGACTTTCCTATCGTGATCTGTACGGAAAGTACTCCGTGATTCGCCATTGCCCCAATAGCTGGCATTTCCATGTCGTTCCGTAAAAAGAAAAAGAAAAAAAAAATAGATTACGAGAATAAAAATCCCCGGCCCGCATGTATGTATGCACGCACATACAGAGAGAGAGCTGCAAGAATATGCCCAACCTACCTACCACTGACCTACCAACCTACCAACCTACCAACCTACCAACCTACCAACTACCCATCTATCTATCTACATACATACATACATACCTACATACCTCCGAGTACATACCTACCCAATTTTGCCCTTTCTTTTTGCGCATTCTTCTTTTCTTTTTCTTGTAAATTGAAATTGCCAGGGCCCGCCAGAAGGGAAAAAAATCAGCTCCTTCGTCGTCGTAAGTTGATCAACTACATCTCCCGAGCCCTACCCTCTCGTCATCATTTGCCCGTCCTCTCGCTCCTCCTCCATCTCCATCTCCTCTCTTTCCTCTCTCTTCAACACGACGCGTACCACCTTCATTAACAACCAACCCATCCAGGTTTCATCCCCCAGTTGGCATTTATCAAGCAGGCCTCCAAGACCCGGACCAACGAGCTTTGTCCAGCCGCTGCCCATTGCTCAAATCCTCACACCGGCCTCCCCGGCCTTCCCGTCCTCCCCGGCCTCCCCCATCCCTTCCGATCCCCCCAAATCAAAATCAAAATCCATCGCTGATGAGACCACCACGGCCCTATCCTCATCCACTTTTTGTGCGCGCCTCGTACCATCTTGATTAGCCGCGTTCCTTTTCGCCAACCCTGCAAGCAGCAAGAAGGAAAAAAAAAAGAAAAAGAAAAAGACCCCTCCCAGACCCTTTGTCACACACACCCTCACCAGCCTGCCGTTTCTTTTTCCGCTTCCCTCCTTCGATACCCCAGCTTGCACCATCATCCTACCCCCTCGACTAACCCCGGTTTGTCTCTCGTCGTCTCCAGTCCTCAGTTATTACCTACAGTATATCTAGGCCCACTTGCTTAGACCAACAAAGGCGTCGAAAAAAAAAAGCCCACCCGCCTTGCCAAACTCTATCCTTTCGAAGCTCTCCATCCGCTCATATTTACTACCTTGTCCTCTCACGATATCTTTTCTTCTTGAACGTCATCCAGTTTATCTTAGCTCTGCTTTGCTACCTGGCTATAGCAGCTTGTCCCCATTCTTAACCCATCCGCTGCTCGCGGCCGAAATCTCACCTCAGCGTCGCCTTTTCGATTCATTCACTCACTGCACCAGGTCTCGCGACTCAGCCACCACTGCCTGCCTCTCTATTGACATTGCTCACCATTGGGAAATCGTCAAGCAGTCGAGCCGGAATTGGCCATCGCAAATATGGCGTCTCATCCGACTCTCAAGGCTACTTTTGCATCGAGAGCTGCCACAGCCACCCACCCTCTCAATGCCTATCTCTTCAAGTTGATGGATCTCAAAGCCTCAAATCTCTGCCTCAGCGCCGATGTCGCAACCGCCCACGAACTTCTCTACTTTGCCGACAGGATCGGTCCCGCCATTGTTGTCCTCAAGACTCATCATGACATGGTCTCGGGATGGGACTTTCACCCCCAGCACGGCACTGGCGCAAAGCTCGCTGCTCTGGCCCGGCGCCATGGCTTCCTCATCTTCGAAGACCGCAAGTTTGGAGATATCGGCAACACGGTTGAGCTGCAGTACACCAGCGGCTCCGCTCGCATCATTGAATGGGCTCACATCGTCAACGTCAACATGGTTCCCGGCAAAGCCTCCGTCACCTCCCTAGCCAATGCCGCCTCCAGATGGCTTGAGCGCTACCCGTGCGAAGTGCACACTTCGGTCACCGTAGGCACTCCGACAACTGACCAGTTTGATCCGGAGGAAGAGCAACAGGATGCCGCTCCAGATGCCCAAGAAACGCCAGCCGCATATCGACGAGAAGATGGCCGCAAGGGCAGTATCGTCTCCGTCACCACCGTCACACAAAAATACGAGTCTGCTTTGTCACCGCGCATGAGCAAGAGCATTAGCGAAGGCGACGAGATGCTGTTCCCCGGTATCGAGGAGGCACCTCTGGAGCGTGGACTACTCATCCTCGCGCAGATGTCCAGTCAAGGCAACTTCATGAACAAAGAGTACACGCAAGCTTGCGTTGAGGCTGCCCGGGAGCACAAGGGCTTTGTCATGGGCTTCGTATCTCAGGAGTGCCTCAACACCCGGGACGATGACCTCTTTCTGCACATGACTCCCGGCTGTCAACTGCCACCCGAAGGCGACGCAAACGGCACCCTCAAGGGTGACGGCAAGGGTCAGCAGTACAACACACCTGCAAACATCATTGGCGTTGCTGGCTCTGACATTGCTATTGTCGGGCGTGGCATTCTTAAAGCTAGCGATCCGTACGAGGAGGCCGAGCGTTACCGGTCAGCTGCTTGGAAAGCATACACGGAAAGGCTCCGGTGATTGCATAAATTTTTCTTCTCACTTTCTTTCTTTCTTTCTTTTTTTTTTTTTTTTTTTTGGCATATTCGGCTTGCTTTGGTTGTTCTTGTTTTGGGGCTTCGACTGCGCTTGATACTTTTTTACATTCACGATGTCGTATGAATGAACTTGCCCGAGAGGAATCTATCTCGGGCTCCGGCCGCTTGTCCGTTCTTTTCTATGTCCTCGCTTCGGACACGGCTGAAGGCTGCTGCCCAGGAAAGGGGCATGGGAAGGGGAACACTTGATGATGCGATAGGCAGATAGGATAGAACGAATTGAAAGAGAACCATGACATTTTTGGTGCATCCCACAACTTCTCTCACCATGACAGTGGGCGTCCTTTTTCCGAATATACAGATACACTCGGCATTGCACTAGATAGCATCTACTCCGTACTAGATATCCAGTATTTAATTAGTACGGATATTCGGTAGATGATAGATCCTTGTTAAGTTACACCCAAAGTTTAAAGAGGATTGGCTGAATTCAAGGCCCCACTCATTCCGCGGACTTAACGGCTGTAGTCGACCCAGATCATCCAAACTTTTTGAGATTCTTCAAACAGGCCGTTTCCCCGGTCTCGCCTCTGCGATTGTCACGTCATTAATAATAAAAGAATGGGCTAGCTACCCTCTACATCAATCTACCTTTACCTCGTTGATCTTGCATCTCACTCCTCTCTCGCCAGCGACATCTCGAATGGTACCGTAGCCCACTCAGTAACACTCTCCGTTGGCACCGCCCACTGTCTACATCCCACCTCTCCCTTTACCAACCGTTGATGCGAATCGTGTTTTGTCCTACCATCGCATTTTTGCGCCCAGGGATTTCATTCAAAATTCTCCCAGCTTGCCACGCATCACTCTTGCAGATCCACCGCGGGTTCACCATGGCAGACCTGATTGGGTTGATGGTCGAGCCCAGACCGCCGGCCAGAAAGAGACGGCGAGTCGTCATATCCTGCTTCGAGTGCCACCGGCGCAAGCAAAAGGTACAGAGCTCCCCGATCCGGCCTCTTATGCATTCCATCATTCGCGTTGGTTCGCCTCGAAGATAGCTTGCTAACGTCTCCCCGTTTGCTCGTCGCGGCATTTCAGTGCGACAGAGAGCTACCGTGCGGAAACTGCGTCGCCCGAAATCGAGAAGCGAGTTGCGCCTATGAGGCCGGCGCCCCGACCTCTAAAATCCTGAAGGATAGAAGTGGTGTGGATGGCTCACAGCCGACGCAGAGCCCTCCTCGTGGATCGGCCGACGGTCGGCCCGCCAGACGCGGCAGCACCGACGATCCGACGTTGACGTCCATGGCCGCGGCGCTCGGCTACTCGCAGACCCGGCCTTCGACCATGAGCCTCCTGCGAACCATCGAGACGGCCGACCAGCAACCCGACGGCGGCCGGCGCCCCGGCGGTGCGTCATCCCGGCTCCTCGGCGCGCACCAGGGCGAGCTCGCGCCGATCCGCGAAAAGTACAAGGGCCTGGTGCGGCAGCTGCCGGCCAAGACGTACATTGACCGGCTCGTCGCCATGTACTTTTCGGACCTGCACCACCAGTACAACTTCATCGACCGGGCGACCTTCTTTGAGCAGCTGGCCGAGTGGGATCAGCTGCCTTTTGCGCTGCTCTCGTCGCCCGAGGCGCTGCGCCCGGCGATGCGCTTCTTCCCCGCGCTGCTCTTCCAGATTCTCGCCACGGCGCTGCTGCTGTTGCCCCCTGGGACGCCGGACCCCATCTTCGACGCGCTCAAGTACGCCGGCGGCATGACGTTTGAGGACCTTGCGACCGACTACAGCGACTCTGGCGCGGCCATTGTCAACCTGTTTGGCAAGAGTGCCTTGGACGAGGTGACAGTGCAGGCGCAATTTATACGTGCGCTGTTTCAAAAGTACACGGCGCGTGTGATTGAATGTGTGGGTGGTATTTCTTCATCAAGCGGCCTGGGCAGTGGCCTTTGTTGGTACATGCGACTGACGATTGAATAGTGGCATGGTATTGCGGCGGCCATCCGAGATGCGCAAGAACTGGGCATGCACCGAGATGCTCTAGATCCGAAACCCGAAGACTCGAGTGTGGAAAGCATACTAAGAAATCAGTGGCGCATATTACACAGAAGGAAGATGTACATGATGCTGGTATCGTGGTAAGACTTCCCTTGCTCCACGAGACTCGCCCTTGCTGAGCTAACTGTCTGTTGTGTAGGGACACAAACATGGCAGTCTTCTTGGGTCGCCCCGGCAGCGTGGTTTGGGCGCACGGGCTGCCCTCGTTACCGGTCGACGCGCCGACTCCCACAGATTGCTCCAAAACGCCGATCGAGTCGCGCGACGAGGCGGTCGATCCGCCGACACTCATCACGCGGCAGCTATTCCTATTCAAGCTTGCCGACGTATTGCGATATGTGCTTGACCTCGAACTCGACGGCTCACACCCCAAGGACTTCTCGAAAGTGGACCACGTGCACCGGCTCATGGACGCGCTGCGCGCCGACGTGCCGCCCGCATTCCGCCTCGAGAACCCCGACCGGCGGTGGGACGCACACCCGGCCTGCTCCGGATGGATACGGCAGACGCGGCTGTACCTGCGGCAGCTGCACCACTTTGGCGTCATGGCGCTGCACCGGCCGTACATCTTCCACCGACGCGCGAGCCGCGCGGCGGCGCTGCGCGCGGCCGTCGACATGCTGCGCGTGCAGCGGCAGACGTTTGACGGCCTGCCGCTCGTGCAGTGGCGCAGCTTCCACCTCTTCTTCGGCAGCTTCGACGCCGTCGTCGTCATCGCGTCCATCTTCATCCTGTTCCCGCGCGAGAGCCCGGCGCTGCGGGACAGCGCGGCGCGGCGCCTGCACTGGACGATCACCAAGTTCGAGGCCATGCGTGAGCACAACGCGGTGGCGCGCGCCGCGCAGGGCGTGCTCACCGCGATCCGCTCGCGGTTCGTCAAGGCGGTCGGCGAAGGCGGGGTGACGACGGGTTCGGACGCCGAGGGTGAGGTGACGCCGGACAGCGACAAGGCGGCGACGGGTCCGGCGACGGTGGCCTCGGGTGGCGGTAGCAGCGGCGCGTCGACGAATGGCTTGTCCTTGGACATTTCGCCGAGCGATGCCGGCGCCAGCGCGGCGGAACCCTGGGGCGAGACCGGCGGCGGCGGCGCGGAGGATGCCGGTGCGTGGGTGCTGCCGGAAGGTAGCCTTTCCTCGCTGGCGCCCATATATGCGACCTCCGACCTGCTCTTCAACGATTTGGTTGCAAAGCACGGCGACTTGGACCCGGCAAATTGCACGCTGGACCCGGTCGACGCGCAGCAGCAGCTGTCTGGCGATGGTTTCGGTTCACTGTACCAGTTCGACGGCGACTTTGCGGTGGACAATACGTTTTGGCAGTTTATGAATCAGTTCAATCCGGATTTTACGGGCTGAGCATGTATGACTTTCTACGACAAGACTGATGCGTCGGCAGGCAGCTTTTGCCCAACGCTCTGTGTAGAGATCGATAGCTTCCATATGCCGGAAACCTTGTTCTGGGGACCATTAGGTTAAGCGACAACATGATTCTACCTCCCTCATAGAGAGAAAGAGAGACGAACCGAAACCCTTAGTCCATCTCTAAAGGGCACCGTGTAAAGCTTGATATGGTCGGCGCACACAAGCGCTCATTCACGAAAAATCAGCGAACCTATGTATGGTACGTATGCAAGCAAGTGAGTGATGGGGCGAGTCTTCACTGGACAAGCCCCAACGCAACGAAGGCCTATAATTCGATATAAATTAAGCAGCCAGGGTGGTTCCCGAAGCACCTCGGAATATCTCGGCTCAGGGCTCATTAGTATTGATTGCAGCAGCAAGACTGCAAAAGAACAATGAGAGCTAGGTTGTGGTACATTGCAATTAAGCGCCCAACCAAGTGCTTGGATTCCAGAGTCGCAATTTGGTTGATTAGCAGTGAGCGAGCTCGGAGTTTGACGTGGCGGCTTGCTGCAGGGTCGGTGCTCCAATCAAAGCAGGGCGATATCTTGCGCTGAATTTTATTTTCGTTATTTTTTATGATGATTATTTTTGAATACTTTCTTTTTCTGTTTCTTCGGCAGCTGGGTTAGACATTGCAGCCCAATATTCGTAAATGTACATACGGAGCAGCAATGTAGCCTATTTTAAGCCACGGCCAGGTAGAATCAGAGACATGCACCTCCTAACTTGGGGACCTGGTTACCTACTCCGCACCCACTAACCGGGTACCTACGCAACCAATTTTTTATTATAACTAGCTACCTATTATTACAAGAGCTCGTAAATGATGATAAGACTCAAGTATCCCAAGCAATAAAATAAAATGGAGTACTTGGACAGAACTGGGGCGAGTTTTCCCTTTTCTTCTCACTTTTCTGGGGCAGGACGAGGCGCGCGCTAGTAAACTGGTTAAGTCGATTCGTCTAAAAAAAAAAAAAAAAAAAAAAAAGAGAGAGAGAGAGAGAGAGAAGCGAGAGAGAGAGAAGAAGCCCAAAAAATCACGAGCCCATCAAATTCACTCCCCATGATTGGCAATTCCTACGTCGGCGCTTAACGCAACACCTGCATACCACAGAAGCCGGCAGATTCCTGAGCTGGCCGTTCCTGTCCAGCTTAATTGGTCTCGCAAACCTCACCTGCGGCTCAGTTCTTCCACCCTACTTACTCACTCCCTACGACCTCGTACAAACTTTCTTGTCCTGCCCGCCCTGCCCTGCCCTGCCCGTACCGCGACTAAAGTCCACGACGACGAATATTTTGCTGCCGCCTCCGCGTTCGATACTTCTCTATACCCAACACCTCCACATAGAACGAATACCATCCCCCAATCACGATATAGCAACAGCTCTACCGCCAAGAGCAAAAAGAATGTCATTACCAAACGAGCCGGCCTCGGGCCAGGACCATCTTCTCAGATTCGTCAATCGCTACAACGAACTCATGGGCGTCCGTGACAGCACAGATAAGCTCATTGAGGTATTTGACCCCCCATGACTGGCTGCAAAAAATCAGCCGATATTGTCAGACATTGGACATGGACATTGCCACTGACATGCCCTCTTCTCCGCCAGGATACCTTATTATACTGCCAAGGCCTCGAGCGTGCCCTGCAACAAGAGACTGGGCGACTAGAAAACGAGCTACACACGTCCCAGCTACGTCTGGCTGAAGTCCTCGCCTCCCACCGTGATCTCGAAAAGCAGATTTCAAGTTACGAATCCCAAATCAACTCTCTATATACGGAAAATGACAAATACAAGGTGGGCATTGGTCGTGGCATCCTGATTTTCTGTCGTTTTCGCACATCGATCGGCTTGGGCAGCGATGCCGTGGCAATCAGTTTGTGTGACACTACCAAATCGACGGGAATACTTCAAGATTGAGATGCACCTGCATTCTAACATGGACGCAGGCACAAAATCAAAATCCATACATCGTCGTCTTGATTGACGGCGACGGACTCTTGGTAAGCCCATCCAGACAGAAGCTCCTCGCATGCGTCCTCCTGGCGCGTGTGCGAGAGTAACCTCGGACACAGGACTGACAGCATCTTCCAGTTTCAAGATTCTTTGATACGACAAGGTGCAGAAGGCGGCAAAAAAGCAGCCCAGGCCCTGCGCAGCTCTGTTGCCCGGCAATGGGCAGACAAGGGCCAAGAAACGCGGATCGTCGCCAAGGTGGTCGCCAACTGGGCCGGCCTTGCCCGCACCCTCAACAGCCACGAGTTTCGCGACTTTGCCGTCGGTTTCAGCCAGGCCCATGCTGCCTTTGACTTTGTCGACGTCGGCGGTGGCAGGGAGCGACGCGCCGAGCTCAAGATTCGCGGTCAGTCCCAAACCCCAACAAGCACCCCGGCGGCTAGAGGACTCAGCCTTTGCTAACACACGAGCACAGACAACACCCTCTGGCACCTCCAGAACGGAAACTGCCGGCAAATCTTCCTCGGCGTGGGCCACGACGCCGGCTACGCCACCTTCCTCGATGATCTCTTCCACGCTGACCCTGCGGCTCGTGACCGCATCAGCATCATCGAGGGTGCCGCCGGCAACACCGCGGACCTCAAGGCCACCGGAGCCGGCACGATACGTCTCGACAAGGAGCTTTTCCGCTCCGAGAGGCTCGTCGACCGCACCTCTGCCTACGCTGTTGCCACCACCGGTCGCACCGCGAGCCCCTCCGACAGCGTCGCCTCGAGTGGCGGCGCGGGCGCGACCGGCTCGACGACGTTCTCGTACGCCAGCGCCATCACCAACGGCACCCCGCCGCCGACGATGAGCATCCCGCTCGCGCCCAGCAGCAAGCCCAGCCCGCGTGCCCTCGCCCGCACAAACTCCGGCGCCGTCGGCTCGTCGTCCTCGGGCTCCTCCCGCGCCGGCTCGCCGCAGTTTCAAAAGATCCCGCCAGAGCAGCCGGACTGGAATCCGGGCCCGCGCGGCCTCGACGAGCCCATCATCGTCAACGTCGCCGTCATGGAGGCGGTCAAGCGCCGCAAGGACACGGACAAGCTCTGCAACAACCACTTCCTCCGCGGGCCCTGCGCCAAGGGCGACGGCTGCAACTTTGTCCACGACTACAAGCCCAACGCCGAGGAGATCCACGCCATCGCCGTCCTCGCCCGCCAGAACCCGTGCACGCATGGCCAGGACTGCGAGAACTGGGAGTGTATATACGGACACCACGTGAGTTTCTTGCTTTTGCTCCGCGGAGCCGCTTCGTCTTTCTGCTTCCCGGCCCAGGTGACTGACACGCCCCCCCGTTTACAGTGCCCGAGTATTAGAGATGGTGTCTGCACCCATCCTTATTGCAAGTTCGAGGTGGATCAGCATCCTCCCGGGACGAAATTTACCTCGGCCAAGTCTAACCGATAAAACAACGATACGTTTCCGCGTGGTGCATGCCAAGATGCTCGACGGAGCACTCTGACCTGTGAATCGCGGAAAGAATCAACACAAACGAAATTAAGAATATGTATTAGCTTTTTGTCCTCTTCTCTCATGTAACAACTTTTCCGCTCGGAAGCAAAGAAAAGGTCCTCCGGAAGGGCGTGTACTGGCTTGCTGGGCTGTCCTTGCTTCTTCTTCCTCTTCTTTCTCCTTGTGCTTACCTCTTCCACTATTTTCCCTCATATTGGCTATGGATTTATGGGTTGACTTGGACTTTTTTTCGGATATCAAGATTGGACGCGACAACGATCTCCTTTTGCTAGCCGACTTGGGGAGACGCGCCGCATGTTGTAGACAGAATACCTTGGCTTGGCTTTGAATAGCGGCTTGGATGTACTAGTACAGAATTAAGCAAATTTATCCGCCTCTAGCTTTGGTATACCATTCTCTTATATTTTCTTTCAACTTTCGCGGTTTGAGGTGTTGGAAATGAACAGCCCGGGCGGCACACGGAGGCCCCTCCGTCGAAAAGCAAATTCAAGCTCTAGGGCGTGCTGCCATATTCCCCAGGTGACGACCCCTCTTACAATCTGACCATTCCTCCACCTTTTCAACCACTTTTCTTTTTCTTCCTTGTTATCAGTCTTTTATTGATCCCTCTCACCATCCGGCATGGAACCCCCCATCCTCATCCTGGACGGCGGCCTCGGCACGTCCCTCGAGCAAAAGTACGGCTGCACTTTTGACCACACCACGCCGCTGTGGTCCTCGGACCTGCTCGTCTCCGACCCGGCGCTTCTCCGCCGCTGCCAGGCCGACTTTGGCCGCGTGCCCGTCGACATCCTGCAGACGGCGACCTACCAAGTCTCCGTGGCCGGCTTCGCCCAGACCCGCGACCCCGCCGCGGCCGCCGCCACCGACCACCGCCACCAGCAGCCAGGCATCCCGCGCTCGCGCATCCCGCACTACGTGGACGCCGCCGTTCGCATCGCCCGCGAGGCCGCGCCCGCGCC
>MWMN01000199.1:6884-34570 GCA_002968875.1 Cordyceps cicadae | reverse complement strand
AGGGTTATATAGAGTTTATTAAGTTTTACCTTATTAGACTATAATAGTCCCCTAGCTATTACTAACTCTTATTTAAACCTTATATAGTAGTAGGAGAAGGACTCCTTCTCCTATTACTTTATAAGGTTTAGTCTTATTATTACTAGCTTATAGTAGTAAGGGTTACTAAAGACTATTTTAAGGTAAGTTAGGAAGAGGAATAGGTTTAAGCCACCTTCTTACCCCCCCGCCTTAAAGTAGGTAGTAACCTTCTACTAGGCCGCTAGGCCTAGGTAGGACTAAATATATATAAACTAGGCCTATTAGGGGCTAATAAACCTAGTATTAAGCTTAAGCTTGTATTCTATTACCTATTTCTAACCTATAAATGTTTTTATATTACTATTAAATTTTTCACTAGGCGGGAGGGGCTTCCTCCTAACTAGAGCCGTTAAGGTTATAGGGGGGGGTGTAGACTATATTTATTCTTAGTCTGCCTAGTGTTAGGACGAGGTTACTCTAACCTACTCTCGTAGGGTGTGTATCTCTATCTTTAACCGACTATTCTATTCTAATAGGATCTATATTTATACTATTAGTTTATTATATTCTATTAGTTATTCGCCTCTAAGAGGGTCTGTTTCTATTATAGTTATTCCTTTCTTAAGGAATTTTAATTATTATAGGTTAGCCTAGGCTACTATAAGTAGGCACTATATAGAGGTTATATTAAAATTCCTAAGGAGGGAAGAGGCTATCTAGTTAGTAGTGTGGCCTTTATCTAAGGGGGAGTGGGCTCCTACGGCTTATAGGTCGTATAGTGACGCCACATAACTATTCAAGGTAGGCCTAGGCCTAAATCCTTTATAATTAATACTTATTAAAAAGTATTTATAAATATTAACTAAAAGGTATTTATATTATTAATATATACTATAGTTAAACTATTATAATAAAATATTTTAAGAAATATAAAAGGGTTAATAACTATATATAATATTACTTAAGTATAATAGTAATAGATTACTAAANATCTTTCTACTACTATAGTTATTTATTATAATTAATAAATTCTATCCTTAAAAGGGTATAGAGTATAAAGAGCTTATTTAAAATAACCCTAATTAGAATATATATTCTTATTATTAGGTTATTCTTTAGTTATTTATAGAACTAATATTATAACTACTACTATCTATATAAATAACTATATAAAAGTAAAAGTATAATTATAATATAACCTATAATAATTTAAAGAATAATATTATTAATAATAAAGAACTAATTATTCTTAACTTAATAAATAATTCTAATATAGTTATACTTTAAAGTCTAGCTATAAATAGTTATATTATATTATAAGTGGCTATTATAAATAGTATATAAATAAGATAAGTAAGTTCTATAATAATCTAATTAAAAGTAAAAGAAAAAAGGGTAATATTTATTCTTTAACTATTTAATACTATAGTTAAAAATAGAATAATTAGTAATATTATAATACTTTCTAAAAACACCTTACGGCTTTTCTATCACCGCTTTTAGTGACAGATGCCACCTTCTATTATGGCTGTGGTGCCTAAAATCTAGCGCCGCTTTAAGGACTTAAAACGTAACAGACAGTGCGCAGCGCCTATCTCCACTATCTTCAAGTACCTGCTTTATACCTGCAGGCGCCATTAGCTGCCTAATTGACTAGTGATAATAGGGTGCTTTTAAGACGTTAGTAAGGCAGTTAACCCACTAAATATAGTGGCTAGAAGGGAATATACTTAAAATAGACTCCTAGCGTTTAACTCTTATTTATATCTGTCTCTCTCTTCTTTATTTCTTTCTTTAGTATAACGTATATAGACTTTTTCTAAGCGCTACTGTTATTTATAAGCTAGCGAACATGTTAGACAACGAATCTTATATAGACAAACTGTTTAATAGTAAAGACGCTAGTATCTTAGACGCTAAAACGGTTATAATATCACTAGATCTTTTAAGGGATAAAAACTCTAACGTGGAAAAGGCTATTAAGTACAATAGTGCTAATATTAAAGACTTAACGTATCTCTTTAGTAGTAACACTCTTCTGCCTAAGTATTACTAAGGCACGATTAAGGGTTTTAATAACAGAAAATATAAAAAACGAAACTATAGTAATAGAATAAAGATTCTAAAGCATTTATATAAGGACCTTTAGGGAGAGTAAGTACTGTATTAATCTTAGGTTGCCCGCCGCTAAGTATTGCATTTTCTGTGTATAGGTTCTATATAATAATTCTTAAATGTAACCTATAAGAATGCTTTAAGAACATCTATAAAGAGTCCTTAATATAGTTACTATATAAATTTCTTAAATAGAGACTTAATTAAAGGATAGGTAGGGATAGAAGACAACTTAAAGGAGTAAAAAAGTTTAGCTCTTTACTAACATATTAGAAAGTATTCTGTATTACTTTTAAAGATGCTATTAGAGAAAAACTTAACCCTTAATTAGGTTAAAGTATATAAAACATATAAATAACATTCCTATACTTAGTAACATTAAGTATACACTAATATTAAATATTATAGGGTCTTATAGAACTCACTATAAAATATGCCTTAAGCTATAAAAAACGTATAAATTAGTGTATATCTATTAATAATCTAAAAGACTAAAATTAAACGACTATTACTACTATAGAAAAGACTTTTATCCTTAGTAAGATATAAGTGCTTACTGTATTATATACTCTCCTACTATCACTAGCTAGATCTAGACTAATGTCTATACTAAAGATAACATTTAGAGATTTGTCTTTTACTAAGGTAAGAGATCCTAAGGGTGGACCACACTAAATTCTTATCCGATTTTCTCTACAATTTATAAAGACATAGCTCGGCCCTAAAGCTATATAAGCGATTTTATTTAGAAGGGTCCTTAGCTTATAAAACTAACTTTATTAGTAGAAAAACTTATCCTCTACCTAAGCATTTTCTTAGTTTATTGTTCCTTCTTAGTACTTATGTCTTTTTATTAGGGCTAATGTTTTATTATTATGTATTTTAAGCCCCTAACCTTATATCACCTAAGTAGCTAGACTTCCTTAATATTCATTTAGGAGACTAGGAGCTAAGTCTTCTATTAAAACAGGACATCTAAGACACCTTCCTATTTTATAAGATTATTAAAACGGCCACTAGATATAAGATGTCTATAGAACAGCTTCCTTATAATATAGTGTATAGAATATTATGGATGATTAGGTAGATATTAGGGCGTGAGTACCCTACTATCTCTTATAGCCTCTACTATAACACTAGAAATGCACTTAATCGAGACTATACGTCTAGTTTTCCCTAGTCTACTTTTAATACTAAACTTTTATAAGCGCACATTAGCGACTTACTATAAAACGTAATCCTTAGTCATTAGGATTCTATAGTTTTTTAAGACCACTATCTTAGCCGCGAGATTACTATAGATACATCGGCCATTGTCTAAGGGCTAGAGCCAAAGCAGGCTATAATAATACAAGCAACTAGTTTAGGCTATTTAGCGAGTAAGCGACGGCCAAGACACCTTATAAATAAATAGCACAAGAAAATTAAATTATATCTAACAGTTATACGGCTATAAAAAGAAGTACTATAATATACGTGGGGCTCTAAAGACTATAGTAAAGCCGTTAAAGATTTATTAAAAGTTAAACTTTAGCTTTAAAATAAAGAGAAACAGAAAATACTTAACGAATAGACGGCTAAACAGGCAGTAGAGGACATTCAGCGACAGCTACACAGTATTAGCTTTAAACCGCCAGCTAAGGACACTATAAGCGCACCCTAAGGATAAGAATAAATAAGAATCATAGAAGCATTAAATGTTCCGCCTTCTAAAAAGGTCGAGGAATACTTTCTATAGAGAAATAAAGCCATTTCTACTATCATGGCCTACTGCCGGGTCTACGAAGGCCCCCCCTCCTAATGGAGTCGTGTAGAGCCTGTTAGACAGGTTTAGTAGGCTAATGATTTAGAGTTAAATAACGAGACTCGGAAAGATACAGTGCTAAAGTCGGTTATAGTAGATGATGCTGTTAAACGACTATAGAAGTGCTTTATGTGTGTTAGTAACGCACTTCGCCCTAACTCTATTGATTCGGGATTTTTGTCTCTTACTGTAGATTTTTACTCTTTATTAGACTTAAACAAACACTTTCGTCGCTTTTATCTTTAAAATCTATAAGAGGGCTAAACATTAGAGTGCCCTACATACTTAGGCGTTCTACTTAAGCACAAGCAAGAGTTTATGGCTCACGCGTAAGTCGTTCACGGCATTCATCTACGAGTTAGTAATAGTTATAAGGCCGACAGTAAAAAGAATAATGCAAGCATTGGCTGTAAAAACGACCGGCGTAGTAGGAAACGTGCAGCTGAAAGCTCCATCCTCGTGGCTCGGGACGACAGCCAGAAATCCGGAAACTCCGCCAATTATACGGATCGAAACAGCAACAATACAAATAAGCGACAGAAGAGGCTTGAGCATGCTATAACCAGCGGAGAAATGTCAGTTGACCGCCGCACAAGATACGATGCAGGATACTTGCCCGCGACGGTAGAGGCAAATAAACGCAATTTCCGCAAGTTGAGGAGCGACAGATTTGATACCGTGCAAATCGGCGCTCAATACGACTGTGGAATCTCACCAGACTTTTACGTGATTGAGCTCACACGATTCAACGCAGACACCTTCTCGGGACTACTGGCACCACCACATGACCAGATAATTGGACCTTTGGCCAAGATGATTGCTAAGAAGCTTTTGATATGACGCTATAATGTCACTGAGTTTGACTCCAATATTTACTATATGTATCTTAACTGTGTTTCTTTCGTGTCATGCTGCTTGAGTCGGAACGCCACACTAGTCTTATTCTTTACGACATTGTAGTCTTTCTGACCGCCGTTTAACCCTAAACTTGGTGTTATAGGATGTCAGACCCTGATCTTCCAAGTACTTCTTCGTCGCTTCTAGCCACTTTAGTAACAGTCTTTCGATCGGCTCTAGTGGGACGTTCGGCGTGCAATTACAACTCTTTCTACACGGGAGGTTCCCACATACCGCACACCCATCGCAAGAGGATCTACCCACTATCTGAACTTTTAGGAGCAGCTTAGTGCGGAATTTCCTATGTCCTAAAATCTATAGGCGCCGGTCCAGGACTTTACAGGAGCGACGAGCCTTTAGATCGCTGTGCCAATACGTTAGAACAGTAGCGTTGTATTTCTTCTGCACCTCGTGCTCGTCCTCCTAAGTTTCGGTGTTATTTGTCCATTAGCACGAGAACTGAATTCTTCTTTATAAACCCTTCTCGTCGTTCAGACGATAGCCGACGATTGTAGAAAGTTAACGCTCTTCTCCGTCCGTCCGCTCGGGGCAGTCAGTGTGATTTAACTAGTATCTCTTATACTTATGAGTGTACTTCTCCTTTATAGTTTCCCCATCCTACCATGCCGACTGCACTGTAGGATATCTAACTTTTTGTATAAGATACTTGGTTTGGCCGCTCCGAGAAGTCTTGCGGCCTATAATCAAAGGTGCATCCAGAACGCCATCGCCATCCGTCGCCAACGGTCGCTTCCAGACTTCCCGTCCCGTTTCTCCTTCTCCAGTCTCTAGCGCTTTCCACTCCGCTGGCCCGCAGCCCCAGAACGTGCCGACGGCAGAGGGGACAGACCTCTGAATATCAGACTCACCGATCCAATACTATTGTCCGTCCTTCGCAAGACACTCAAGCTTAAAATATGGCGTACCGCCTTTCTCAGATGCGGACTTTCGGTATTCTCTGATGCACTGCAGGTCGGCAAGCAGACTGGCAAGAGATTGCCCCGGGTAGTTGTTGCCGCACGCACTGTCCGCCAATGTTGTATGTTTCAGCTCATCGGACGGCTTGTGTGTGTGTTGGCTTTCAAGCCTGCTTTCTTGCTCTTGTCCTTCAGCTGGGGCCTCGCTTATGCCAGTGCCGTGATGCGAAGAGCACGACGCGAAAGATAGCAACCACCACATGGTAGCATCATGTGATGCAGAAACGGTTTTCGCCTGGGATGAGTTTTCATACTAGACAGGCATGTAAAATAGCCCGGGCGTGCAAAGCAAAAGAAGAAAAGGAAGAGGGGTGGCAGCTTCTGACGTCTTTAGTGGCGTGTGAAGCAAGAAAGTGCTCTTTAGTCTTTCTACACCATGGTGTATATCGAGCTCGGCCGTGTAGTGGGCGTAGATAGGGAATAAGGGAAGATATGAGAGAAAACAATTGGATACAGAACAAATAAAGGGAGCAAGAAAAGGATAGGGGTGGCAGCTACTGGCGATGCCGGTGGCGTATGAGGAGCAAAAAAGTCCTCCTCAGCCTTCATCTGGGGGTGTAAGTCTAAGAGGGCTTGACGTGCACAGCCTGATTTTCGGTAGATTCTCTGGTAAACTCTACCCTCCTCTTCTCGTCCGAGCAACCCACCACATTCACCACATCTTATGGCAATTCCATTATGCTGCGTATCCTGGTCATCGCCCCGTCCTCGTCTCTGCTGGTACAGAGTGGCCAGGCGTGCAAAGGCAATGCGGCCAGGTGCGCAAGGCAGCACTTCTTCTGGACTACGCAACAGCTGTCAGCACCAAGGTCAATGCGCCTGCTTGTCCCGTCAAGCCTGCGTGCCCTGTGTTGGCTGTTTAGCCACTAATGGATTGAGCGGGCGCGACGCGTCTGGCCGCGCCACTGCCACCTCATCTGTGATCTTTATCTCTTTCTCTCGCTGCTCAAGAAGGAGCGCCATCACCTTCTTGGCAAACGCTCAGCACGTACGGCCCGGAAAGATCGACGAGATGACAAGATCAGCGCTATGGAATTGTGAAGGTGTGCATCCGATCGAACATCATCAGCTTCTTCTAACTATGACCTCGTCAGGACATACGATAGACGCTCTAATAACTGCTTATAAGGACGGCGCAGGTCTGGTACTGAACCACGAAAGAAACATCCTACCACGACACTTGGACTGATTGCTTCACTGTGCCCGTGTCTGGCGCTGGAAAGTAACGCCTTGGGCAGCCACGCCTCAAGACGTCTTCGAATTGTTTCCAGCTCAACAGCCGGGAGAGAGGCGGCAAGGCAGACTTGAGTCTTCAGTGGCATTTTTGTGAGGTCGGACGCAGTTTTTGGGGGGGCTTCATGGCGTGGGAAATTGGTCGGAAAGGTCACAAAGACCGTGAGATTACCTGGCCTGCTTGGCGTTGTGTACACACAGCAAGGTCGGTGGAAAGAAGCAGAAGATATGCACCACGCCGCCTTGAAAGGGTTTCTGAATATGTACCAAAACTACTATGACCTCGGGGTTGCCACAATTGCCCTCAACCTGGGAGGTACGCTCTGTGTGCAAGGGAAGCTCAACTCTAGTACTTAAGAGAATATATATATATTATCAAGCAGGGTGACCGGTGGCTACTGAGTAAGGGGGCGAGACCCACAAAAGGGTCATTTTTGTATGTAATTTTAGGCCAATCAAGGGAGGCACCCCATAAGGGTGTATCCAGCGGTCCCCATAGTACCACAGCTGATTTTTCCTTAATCAACACTATTATTAATGATTAGAGGCTGCTTTTAGGACAGTTATAAGCCCGTTAAGCTACGATTTCTATATTAATTCGTTATAATTAATATAGATTAAGCTTCTATTAAGCTGTCCTGGTTCAAGTCTAGCTTTTTAATCATTCGTTAGTTTAACGAATAATTAAAATAAACCTTTTTCTAAAAAAATCTAATAATTATCCCTATATTAAAGATACCTCTAACACACCTAAAAATGTTAGTTAAACTAACTTATCTCACTACTCAGCCTAGCTAGTAGTAAGAATTCCCGTAATCAGCTAAGGCTAATAGCCTATAGTAATATATTAACCTAAAGAGCTATATAGTCCTTATTCTACTAGCCGACCCCCTAAGGCTTCTAACTTAACTGAATCCTATTGTATTAGAAGAAGAAGCTATTAAGGTCCTTAATAACCTTAATAATAACTATCCCTTAAGAGGCACTCTATAGCCGCCTCTAACTAAGAAGAAATCTATAGCTAAGAAAAAAGCTAAAGAAGCGGCCTATATAGCTACGTTAGCCGATTTTAATAGGGAATTTAAGATCATTATTACCCTCTAATATAAATACACCCTCTTCTAAGACGAATATAAAGAAAAGAAGAGACGGCTAGAGGAGCTAGGGGTTACCCTTAAAGAATCGATTAGTACTAAATATTTCTTAATTATATTAAAGAAAATTAGTATTAGAGAATAGTATTAAAAATTATAGAGGCGAGTTAAGCCTCTTAATTAAGAAGTCTATCTTACTACTATAGCTAACGTTAGAGCTATACTATTAGCTTTAGCTTTAAAAAACACTAGCTTAAGTAAATAGGTTTATTAGGTTAAAGATAAGATTAATAAATATAATCGTTTAGGAATTACACACTATATTAACCTATATTAGAGTATTAAGGATATACTAGCTGTTATTTAATCTAGATACCCTACGTTTATAGCTATTATTTAATCTAACCTTATTAAAAGTGAAACTATTACTATTAAAGATCTTCTAGATTAGCTTTATTAAGAGAACCCTAATATATCACTATCCTTAACTAAAGTAGTAGTTATAACGAATTTTCGCCTTAATAATAAGATAGTGTTAGAGTCCTTAACTAATCACCTAAGGCGCTTAAAGAGGCTAAAATACAGTTTCTATAAAAGATAATATTAAATTAATAATAACGAAGCCTATTAGAAGACTTATTTCTTCTATATTCCTAAACTATACCTAGACAAGCTTAAGTATATAATTTAAAACTATAAGACTAAGTAGATAGTTAAAGAGACAATATCTAAGTAGCTAAAGGCCGTCTAAGACGCTATTAAGGCAATAAGGAAATAAGTAAAGCCTAACTCTTTAAGACCTTATAAGACCTAAGAGGAATTAAACAATTCTAATAATAATTTAACCTTCACTATAATAGTTAAGGCTACTACTACTAAGAAGACCTCTAGCTATAGCACTAATATCACTATTAGTAACTCTATTAGTAAGCTCTTAACTACTAAGATTAAGACAATAGTAATAATAACCTAATAGCTAATATTAATATAAGAGTATTTAGATTAGGTTATACTTAATTCAGGAGTGAAGAGTTATATCTTTAATAACCTCTATTAGTTTAATAGCTTATAGTTAGAGCTCTAGGTTATTAAAGGGATCTTTAAGGAAAAACATAGGGCTAAAGGCGTTAGAACAGTTAAATTAAAGATAACTAATAGAAACACTCTCTTATTAAGTAATACTATCTATTACCTAGTAGTAAGCTAAAATCTTATATTAGAATATTGTCTATATAAAAAGGCGATCTTTTAGGAGACTAAGAGTAATACACTATTTAGAAGGAATAGGAACTAACACTAGGTCCTCTATACTATTAAGAGGAACTATAATTAGCCCCTTTTTAACTATATTAAGAGAAAAACCATCCTTATAGCTATTATCTCGTTATTAAGAGCCCTAAAGCCTTCGATTTTAACCCCTTTTAACCTTTAGTATAACCGCCTTAGCCACCTAGGTGTAGAGACAATAAAAGCTACCCTACTCTACACAGTTAGTATTAAAATAGAAGGGTTGCCTTTACTAACACCCTATAAGGTGTATAACGCCTTAAAGGCTAAGAAAATTATCTTATAAATAGATTATAAGTCTAGCTTTCTATAGATGCCCTTTATAGCTATTTCTATAGATCTCTTTACGTTTAGTATAGCCTTTAATTAAGACTATTATATATAGCTAGTAACGTACTAATACACTAGATATCACACTAGCCTAATACTATAAGAGAAAACTAGCTTTAATTAAGCCCTTTAAACCTTCGTTAATATAATTAAACACTAATATAACATTAATGTTAGGACTATCCTAATAGATAATAAGAAGGTATTCACTAAGATTAACTAGTATAAGACTATTAGGGTCACCTTTAGGGCTTCCTCCCTATATCACTCACACTATAGAGGCTATTAAGAACGCTCTAGAGGAGTTATAAAGGAATTAGTAACTTACCTTTACCTTTAAGCTAGAATTCCCCTATAATTCTAGAACCTAGCCTATAATATAGCTATATATCTACTTAATTATAGGCTGTGTTACTAAAAAGGGTGGAAATCCCTAATTAAATTAATCTAAAATTAGCTATAAGAGAATCGACTAGAATAGTATTATCTCCCTAAAGACCTTAGGCCTAATATACATTATCTATATATATTCAGATATAAGGCCTTTATACTAACTTAAGAGAGGATATAAGGCCTTAATAATAAGCTTAAGTAGAGAGCTTATATTAGATATCTTATAGGTATTATCTTATTAACCTAATACCTTATTTAGGTGCCTTTACTAAGGGGTGTAATATTAATTAATTTAAGCTATATCGCCTTTAATAAGACCTCTTTCTATAAGGAGGAAGAGGCTGCCTAATAAGCCGTATAGTCCGCCGAATTCCTTTACTAGCCACTATATAATAAAGAAGTAGAAAATAAGCTAAATCTAGAGCTAAATCTTTAGTTAATTGCTTTAGTAGCTATATAATTAATATTAGACTCTACCTTCTCCGCCGATCCTCCCTATAATAACCCTAACTCTATTAAACTAGCTAAAGCTAGGGAAACTAATATCACCTTAAGCGGTATAGAGCCGGAGGAGCTAAAATCACACCCACTAGAGGCAGCGCTACTAACGCCTCTAACTAGCCCTTAGAATCTAGATAACTTTAATCCTAACTAAGGGTAATAGTATAAGACTAATATTATAACTATATTAATTAGTATAATTAATATTAGCCTCTTTAGTAGACCTTATTATAACTTAATACCTCCTAGCCCTTAAAACCACTATATAGTATAAAAGTATAACTATTAGCCCTAATTCTTTATAGTAATAAAGGATAAGATTAATAGTATTAAGAGCCTAGGGGTGGTTAAAGAGGTTAATTTAAGAATCACACTAATTAATTAAAAGCCTCTTAACCTTTATTTAGGTCTATACCTATAAATTTAATACTAATAGGTATCTTAAGAGGTATAAGGTACATATCTATATATAAAGTGATTAATAGCCTATAAGCCTATTAACTAAGGTAGCTATTACACTAGTAATAAGAATATTCTAATTAATAATAGCCCTAATAGCTTATTTTAACCTTGAATTATCCTAAATTGATTTTATTAATATATTCTATAATTTAGACCTAGATAAAGAGATCTATACGAGGCTCCCACTAGGATTTAAAGACAAAAATATAAATTAGAAGCTACTAAAGGCTCTATATAGACTCTAAAGATCACCTCTTCTATAGTATTAGGAAGTGATAAATTTTTTCCTAGCCTAGGGCTTTACGTCCTACCCTAAGGATCTATATATTATAATAAAGGTAGGTATTATTGTCTTCTTCTATATAGATAATATAGTCTTCTTATATTCTAAATTATAAGAGGACCTCTTTAAAAACATATAAATAGTACTCTTAGCTTAATATAATATAAAGACTCTTAGTAAGCTTCACTAGTTCCTAGGAATTAAAGTTATCTAGGACTGGCTGAATTAGAAGGTGTAGCTATTATAAAAGTTATATATATAAAAAATTATATACTAGTTTAAATGCCTTAATAATAAGAAGATCTTAATTCCTCTATCTATTAAACTATTAGTTAAGCGTGAAGGTGAAGCTATAGTAGAAGAGATTAAGAAGTTCTAGTTAATTATTAGATTAATTAGATATCTATTAATTATAACGAGAGTGGATTACACCCTTATAGCTTTAAAATTAGCCTAATTCCTCTTTAATCCCTTAAAACACTATATTAAATAAGGACTTAATGTTATCTAATACCTTAAATAGACTAAGGACCTATACCTTATATTTAATAGTAACTATAAGGTTATTAAGATGTTTAGTGACACTAGCTTCGTAGATAATATCTCTAATTAGAAAAGCACATCTAGATATATATTAAAGCTGTTTAGAGGACTAATTTATTATTGTTCTAGAAAATAAGATATAGTAATAACCTTATTAATAGAAGTAGAACTATTAGCTCTCTTATAGGCGGTAAAAGAGGTTATAGCCTTTAAACGCCTTATACATAACGTTTAATTTAGCTTTAATAGAAATATTAACCTCTTCTATAATAATTAATAAATAATCTAACTTATTATAGAGGATCTTATTAAATTAACTATAAAGCTCTATTATATAGATATCTATAATTATTAGATTTATTAAGAAGCCTATACTAGAAGCTTTAACCTATAATAGAAGTTAACTAATAATAGAGCTACTAATAGCCTTATAAAGGCTCTTCTACATTAGAAATTTAAAGAATTTATAAGACAATTAGGTCTTAAAGCTCTACTAGCCTCACTTAATTTAAAGTAAGAACTAGAGCCTAAGGTAATACACAACGATTAGCCTAATAATAACAATAATAGTGATTTGCCCTTAGAAGAGTTATATATAATGCCTTTTATTATAACAAGTATAAAAAACACTCCTTATAAGTCTCTTAGGTTAATCGCACCTAGCGCCGCTATTATGCTGTATAATAACCCTTTACTAATGCCTTATAGGTTATAATTCTTTATCCCCTATTAAGCCTAGAGATTAGGACCTAGTTAACTTAACTAGTAATATAAAGGCGTACTATAGGCCTACTTAACGGGTTATATAGTTAAGTCGTGACNACCTATACCTTATATTTAATAGTAACTATAAGGTTATTAAGATGTTTAGTGACACTAGCTTCGTAGATAATATCTCTAATTAGAAAAGCACATCTAGATATATATTAAAGCTGTTTAGAGGACTAATTTATTATTGTTCTAGAAAATAAGATATAGTAATAACCTTATTAATAGAAGTAGAACTATTAGCTCTCTTATAGGCGGTAAAAGAGGTTATAGCCTTTAAACGCCTTATACATAACATTTAATTTAGCTTTAATAGAAATATTAACCTCTTCTATAATAATTAATAAATAATCTAACTTATTATAGAGGATCTTATTAAATTAACTATAAAGCTCTATTATATAGATATCTATAATTATTAGATTTATTAAGAAGCCTATACTAGAAGCTTTAACCTATAATAGAAGTTAACTAATAATATAGCTACTAATAGCCTTATAAAGGCTCTTCTACATTAGAAATTTAAAGAATTTATAAGACAATTAGGTCTTAAAGCTCTACTAGCCTCACTTAATTTAAAGTAAGAACTAGAGCCTAAGGTAATACACAACGATTAGCCTAATAATAACAATAATAGTGATTTGCCCTTAGAAGAGTTATATATAATGCCTTTTATTATAACAAGTATAAAAAACACTCCTTATAAGTCTCTTAGGTTAATCGCACCTAGCGCCGCTATTATGCTGTATAATAACCCTTTACTAATGCCTTATAGGTTATAATTCTTTATCCCCTATTAAGCCTAGAGATTAGGACCTAGTTAACTTAACTAGTAATATAAAGGCGTACTATAGGCCTACTTAACGGGTTATATAGTTAAGTCGTGACGTTACGCCTTAGGTACCTTAATAAGGGGATACTAAAATAATAAGAAAACTAAAAAGATAGTTAGTTGCCTTAGTGGGCCCGCCTAATTAGTTCGTATAGGTTTTCTCTATCCTACTAGGGATATAAGCTTTTTATAGTGCTTAGATAACTCTTAGTATAAGTTAGTTTTTTTATTATAGAGCTATATAAGAGGTTAAGGGTTTAATTCCTACCTTTTCTACAGTTTTTTTCTAAATAACCAGCTATAAGGGGTGTGTTAAGTAGGGTAACTAGTGGCTACTAAGTAAGGGGGCGAGACCTACAAAAGGGTTATTTTTATATGTAATTTTAGGCTAATTAAGGGAGGCACCCTATAAGGGTGTATCTAGCGGTCCCTATGGTAGTATAGCTGATTTTTCCTTAATTAACACTATTATTAATAATCAGAGGCTGCTTTTAGGACATATATGTTAGTTGAAATCTCTATTAGGGAGATAAAAAAAGAGCAATAGGTGTTACTAAGTCTAAGTGGCAAGTGTCTAATAAAGTCTTATACACTCTAGTACAGGCTTACTTCCTTAGGTGACGATAGTGGCTATATATTTTAGCAGAATATAAGAAACTTACTTTAGGTAGTTGTAGTTCTACAGCTAGGAAGACGACTAACTAACGTCGGCGACCCACTTGTTAGCACCACCCACTTCTTAGCAGGGCACCCAGCCACCTTCTACCCTAAACCTTTATTATTCGAAGTGCGATTTCTTATGTAATTATTATTATTTAATTCTAACTTTTATTCTATACATACAATATACTAAAATACACTAAGGATAACCTCTAAAACACAATTTAAGACGTTATTAGAGGCGGCAGCTAAGCCTACACATTATAATACTAGGGTATACTACGTTTAACTATCTAATAACAGCTTAAGGGTAGAACATTATAGAAAGAGGCTTTTAAGCTATTATAAAAGCTTCCTATAGCTTAGGAATTATATCTTGTTTCTTAGATATTAATTTAGGATATAATAGGGAACCCTCCTTTATATAAATAAGTTAGAAAGATTATATTAATACTAGCTAAATATAATAGCTATTAATAACTAATTAGTAAAAATTAGTTATAGGGCTTTTTATATTATAATCTAGAAGTTAAGACCTTAAGAGGTAAGAGGCTTAATTTCTAATAGATAAATAGTGCTTTAACTTATATTATTTAGGATTTCTTTAAACTATTAATAATCCTAGCTATTAGAGAGATACCCCTAATAAATTAATATAATATAGACAAAATAGGGCTTATAATAGGGCTCTAAGAGAATAGCCTAGTACTAGGGTTATTATAGAAGTGAATTACTCTAAAGAAGTAGTCTAGTTAACACTTTTAGAGTATAATTTTTAAGTATATCTTAGTAACTAAGAAGAGCCTAACACTATTAGTACTTTTTAATAGTAAGAACGTTTAATAATAGTGGTTCCCTAATAATTTAGCCTCTTTTAAAGGCTAGTTCTTTAAAACAATAGTGAGAGGTTAGACGAATAATAAAGTAGTAGTCTTTTAGCTAAAGGCTATCTTTATTCCTTAAATAACACCACCTACTAGTAAGTAACGCCTTCTTATTCTTAATAACTATAGTAGCTATTATACTACTAAATTCCTAACTAAATACTATAAAAATAATATATATTTATTATTCCTACTAGCTTATAGTTCCTATATTCTTTAACCTCTTAATATAGCTATATTTAGCTTAATTAAGGCTAGGTATTAAAAGGAGCTTAGAAATCGACCTAATAATACTAAATTATCGCCTATTAGAAAGAGGATTTTTCTTAAATATTATACTATTATAAGAGTTACTAGATTATTAAAAAAAAACATTTAAACTACCTAGTAGAAGAGTAGCCTTTAGCTAGTTAATATAGTCTAGCTACTAATAAGTGATTTACTCCTTAATCTAGCTAAATAAATACTATAATTAACACTTATTAAGCTAAAAAAAGCACTTAAAGAAGGCCTACTAGAGGTTAAAACACTCTTAAATAAACACTAACTTTAACGCCTATTTTATAATAGTATTAATTAATTAACTAACTAGTATTTAGTTAGTTAAATCTAGAGGAAGATTAAGAAGTAATTTAATAACTAATAAGCCTAAATTATAATAGTAGAAGGTAAGATATTAGCTCTTAAATTAAAAATTAGGCTTATCTAGCCTAAAAAACATTAAATAGTCCCTATAAATCCTAATAGGTTATTTATTAAAGTTATTAATATTAAAAATATATATTAGTAGCTAAATAAGCAACTTAATAGTAACCCTATAGAATTATAAGATTCTATATTAATAGCTAATTAAGCTATTAATTATCTAGCTCTAAGTGTTATTTTTATATTATTTGAATTTTATTTAGCTTTTTAATAAAGCTTTAAAGTAGTGTGTGTTTTTTATGATGCCCTGCTAAGAAGTGGGTGGTGCTAATAAGTGGGTGGCCGACGTTAGTGCCCATATGCTCACAAGTTAGCGCCGCGCTTGCCCAGCCGACACTCTGAGAGGTGCTGCCAGAGCCAACCAACCTAGTGCCAGAAGGGGGCTGCACAGAAAGGAACCCGCAGTAGCCACAGACGGCTGAGGTCGTTTGGGGAGAGATGGTGGATGCCGACCACAGAAAGAAATGCGCCGCTGCCTTCTCTAGTAGTCTACCTAAAATATTAAAACGTTTACAGTATTTGAAATCGCCCTCACTATAGATGAAGTTTTATCGTACATGAAAGCCCGTCCCACCACAGGCCAACTTCTGACCATCTCGCACTCACACCTCCATTTCACTGGGGCCGGTTGAGCTGTGGACCTGCCACTCGCGCTGCTCTCAGTACAAACGGCGTGTTGCATAGCCTGAATGGTAAGAGAAAGCGTGCCATTGTTTTTCTCGCACTCATCCTCCCCTGACCTTTGGCCTCTTCGACGGCCCCTCAGTTATGACTGGCGTCTGCGCAGTGGCTGGTGGTAGGTCGGAGAACGACGTGAAGTAGCCACTCTCATCTTTGGACTCCTGACACGAGCTTTGAAGGTCAGGTAGCTGACTCACGGCAGACCGGATTCTAGCGAGGTGCATAGGCACCCATATCTCATAAATACTAATGATGATACGGTACGACGTGCCTCGTTCTCTCCCCTCTTGCTCAGTGAAGTAGAACGTACGAAGAACTTCGCGAAAGCATCTTGTATGGTTCTCATCAATTTCGGCATAGTGGGCGTAGAGTCTGACCGAACTTGCATCGTGCGAAATGGAAAACCCAAGAATCTCGCCATGGAGTTCCTCCTGGCGTTTCACCTCCCGGAAGAGCTGAACAACGCCTCTGACGGCAATAGTCATGCTGAGTCCATTTTGGCGATCGGCCGCATCGAGGGCGGCATTGCCGCATTTCACCTCGCAGGTAAGAAAGGGAAAGTACATCATGTACGTTGCCAGGAACGGGGATTGATCGTTCGCAAAGGCATCGCCGATCCAAGGTTTCATTTTCTCAAGCTGCTCTTCCGTAAAGGCATCTTGCTGGAAGCCGACCGCATAGTCAGGCTGCGGCCGTTTCTCAACTTGAGACAGAAGCCATGCGTTGCTCCAGCTCTCATTCCAATTCTCAATGACGTGTGCCGAACTGCAGCACATGGCATACACCTCCGCAGAAGGAACGATATGTGGCGTTATAGTTTGAACAACTCTCGCTTCGTTTCGATTTTGTGTACGGTTGCAGATGTTCTCGAACATGTCGCCGAAGAAGTCGGTTAGTGGAAGAGGTGGCTGTCGTGCCAATAGCTCCTTACACAGTTCCTTGCTCTGTTGCGTGAGTCCCGCAGGGGACCTGACCAAATAGCTTCCATGCTTCTCCAGTAGCTTATTGAACTTCGGATCGGTGTAGGACACTGCGGCATTGCCAGTGTCAGAGTCACCGAGTTCGGAACGCTTGCGGCTTTGGCTTCTGTTCGACGCCGAAGATTTTCTCCGTGCAAGAATGCGTCTCATCGTGCAAGATTCCTTCTGTTGCTGATTCTGCCTCCGCTGCTCTTCGAGCCAGTGATGAACCAAATGGTCCTGTTCAGTTATGCGCGGGGAACGCTTGCGCCGGCGAGTTTGGCGTGGAGTCTCGGAGTCACCGTCACCTTCAAGGCGTCGCTTCTTCGGGCGGTCGGAGGTCGTTCGTGTTCGATATTTGGCTGCACCGTTGCGAGCTTGTGATCGAGTGAGAGGCATACTTTTGAAAGGAAAGAGCATGTCTGCTCCTGCCATCCCCCCCTAAAAAGCTAGGATGATGAAACCTCTCCAGCCGGTCTCCCAGGTGGCCGCCGCTTGGTGTGCTGGATTAAGTCAGACGTTATTGGTGCAGTCGGCTGGGCGAGAATCATCCTTTGCAGGGCGGGCAGTGGTAGGTTGAACGATTAGTTGTTCGCCGGTTGGTGGTTCTGCGGGGAAATGCTGTGTCAGTTTTTTGTGGCGGCGGCAAACTGGGTGGCCAGGGACAGCTCCCCTTTTACAGAAGTTGCCGCTGAAACCTTACGCCCACTAACTAAACTTTGGTAAGGGTGGTGGCTCCTCACCACGCCAAATAACAACGCAGCACCGTGCAGCCGTTCGTTTGTTGGACCCTTGGAGTTGCCCTCCACAACGCGACCCGATCTCTTGTTGACCCTTCTCGCATCCTCGTCACTCCGCGTTGAGAACGGCTGCCTTCCACACAAGTGCCGTGGTTTTAGCAAAGCCGCTGTATGTTTTCCCACCCCCGAATTGCAAGGAGGACATCCAGGCCTCCACTTGGTCACTTAGCCGTAAAGAGCGGTTTTGCTCTTCACACACCACGCTAAAACCTGCTCCTCGCAACGCTATGGAGGACTTCCGCCTCTTTTGACTGCCCCACGTCAATGGCCAGATGCCACTTGCACCAGGTAGCGTTGCTGCTCCTCTTCTTTATCAACACCCCTGGGCGTAATTGGCAGCATAATTCCAGATAGAACCATCTGCCTCGCTTGAGCACTGTTGCCTTTTGTTGCTGACACGCCGTGAGTTGTTATTGGACATACTCCCTAGTGCGCTGAAAAGGGCTCCCCATGTTACTGTACGAGGATCAGCAGGAACGTATCTCCACCTGCGCTTTTCGTCGCTGCCTTCCTATCCTACACCTAAGCGTGTCTGGAGTGCTGCACGCCGTCGTCCAACTCTCCCCTGTAAAAATTCTTCCACTTCTGCAGCTGTTAGCAGCTGTTAGCAGCTGTTAGTGGCGGCGCTTTTGCAGGCCTAGAGGCCCGCACTTTTGATGGCACGGCTAACAGAGCCGTAACAGCCACAAAAAGGAAGAATTTTGGGGAGTTCATTTTCCTCTTGAGCTGCGATGTCTCGCCAACCCGAACTCGTCACAGTCTCAGTTTGCACAGGCGGCGCCGTATTATAGACAGGGCTCTGGGCTTAATGGCTGCTTTTCTAGCAGAACATCTTGAGCACTAGAACAAGTCGGCATGCGAGCCGGGAGCTCCGGCAAGAATAAGCTCGAGACATGTTGCTGCACGGGCGCACACGTCAGATCCGCGTACGGCTTCTTACTTGATGTGGAAGCGGATTCGTTGCGAATCCGTTGGAATTGGCGCTCAGTCTCACCTTTTCTCACCTTTTCTCACCTATACTCACCTGCATCTGCGCAGGCATTCTCAACGCACCAATTTTTGGGTAACTTTTTCAAGATCCGTGTGCCAAGCTTGGGTGAGGCTTGCTGTATTTCAATTCTCCCTTGCTCAGAGCCTCGCGATTTTGATGGCACGGCCACCGAGGCCACGACCACAAAAAGGAAGAATTTTGGAGAGTTTCTATTCCTCTTGAGCCACGGTTTCTTGCTAGCCAGCCTCTTTGGGCATGGCAGGCTCGACGAGGTCACCACCAGGGAGGTTCTATCTTCCTGACTCTGTTTGGTAGCACGCTACCACCAATTGTATTAATACTAAAGAAATTGAGCCATTGCAATAGAAGCCATTTTCTATGCACAATGAAGGGTGTCTGGACGTGCAGGGAGCTGCCTATTGAGCGATGCAAAGCATAATTTGGCCACGGGAGCACCCTGATCGGGCAGAATTGGCTGAAAAAAGCATTCATCATGCTTATATTTAGTCACAGTCGTAGCGTGTCGATGGCGGGTTATTCATGAGCAACATGATAGCAACGAAGACTGAGCGACGGCTCAGGTTCATATATCTTACGATACAGACGCTCAGCGTAGCCATACTGGCGGTCACAGTTGCCATATTGACCAGCAAGCAGAGCCAAAGGGCAGGCATCTTCCACTTGACGGTACAGAGACAGGACATCTCAGTTTCCAGTTTACTGATTCTCGTGCAGTATAATGGCGGCGTATATGGGCAGGTCAGGACGACCTTGGGTTCCAGATATCGATGCTCCGGTACGGCTGGGATGGAAGACTGTGTTGGATACTCTGCTATCGCGTATCTGGACACAATCGCGGCGGCGTGTTTCTTTTTATCATCAAGCCTCAACAGTGTACTAGTGGTCAAGTATAAAGTGTCACAGGTTTGCCTTGCTACAGCCGGATTTACCATCCGGGTCGTCGGTTGCGCACTTCTCTCCGCGGCAATGGTCTTCGTCTTGCATAGTTATTTCACCACGCTGAACAAGCTGGAGCCAGGTATCGAGGGTCGTATACAGACAGGATTGGTCTTCTGGAGCAATAGCGTCGTCAACGTTACCTTTGCAGTGATCCTGCTGGCCAGCGACATTGTTTATCGTAAACTCACTCAAAAGTGGGCATGGTCTGGCGCACACTACCGGGTAGTGGGCTACGAGGCGTAATTCAGGCATGAGACGAGATGGCGCGAGACCTGGTGAGCATCTGCGGGTCAATAAACTCCAGGGCTATAAGCTTTCTCGACTACCGTATGCTAGTGTCAATCAGCACAAGATGCAAGAGAGTGATTACCGTACCTATCAGCGTTCAAAAGAGAGACTGTAAGTGAGGAAGGCAAAGGACTTCGCTTCTCATTTGTACCGGTTAGAGATGTGTACACTGGCCATAGAAGCGCTGCAGGGCGTAGACACCCACTAAACGGCTGGGTGCGAGTGGGTGCTCCGGCACGAGATTAACGCGCCAGCTTCTACTAAGGGTCGAGGCAAAATAATAGGGCATAACGAATGTTGTGCGACCTGCTTAGTGTAGCTCGCTACTACAAAAAACTTCACACTTTAGTAATTATAATCGTTTTAATAGCGTTATAACGAGCTTTTTAGGATTAGAAATGATTATACTAGCTTAATTGTTAAGCCTAGCGCTAGGATAGGGAAGTAGCGATGTTATACCTATGACGTGTAAAGTCTTGTATAATACCTTTAGTTGACTACCTACTTAAAATCACTAACTATATATAGTGATATTTAAGACAACTAAGGTCTAGGACCACTAAACAAAGAAGTAACGTTAAATATAGTAGTATTACCGAACCAGCTAGTGTAAGCTAAGGAACCTACATTACTAAACCGATTAGCACTATTAAATAAATAAATATTATTAAGTAAACTAGTATCCTAGAGTGATCCTAATACGCTTACTAATCTAAGTGAGCCTAGAGTATCTATAAGTAAGTAATTATAATTAGATAAACCTATTCTAAAACATCTAATTCACTATAAAGGCTAAAAGCAGGAGTATAAAGGCTATAAGTGGTTAGAAGTAGGCATTCTATCCTTAAAACTTAAGCTTATTATAGTAAATAGTAGAACCGAGTTAGTCTATAAGATAGAAGTACATTATAATAACCCTAAGGGGCTTCTTAGGCTATAGAAGGCTATTCCCTATCCTAAGCCTATTTCTAAAAAGTACAAGCCTCTATAGGTTATTAAGAAAACAGAGGATAGGCGATATAGGATATAGTGGATAGGTTTTAATACACTAGAGAACACGTTATTAGAGCCATAGTGGAGAATTCGTAAAATCGCCCTAGAGTTATTAAAAGAGTACTAGAACAAGCACACTAGATATTAAGCAAAACGCCTAGCTAAGACTTCTACGCGGGCTATTAAGGCAGCTAAGCAGCGAAAGTTATAGTGTCCACAGCGTTAATCGAGCTAGAAAAAGAACTGACTATAAAGGGTTAGTACTACTACTAAGACGATCAGCCCTAATAGAAAGTTTATACACTAGGTGGGAGACGTAAGCCACTATAGATAGCCACCACGTGTGCTAAATCCGGCGATATGCATCTTATGCGGGTTAACTCCTAGGACTTCATATTAGCTAAACTAGCACTCATCTATACTTTTCGTAGACGTATAAGTAGAAGTCTGCCTAAGGTAGACGCTAATATATCGCACGCTACTAATGTTTTAAAGAAAATTAAAGAGTAAGGTAATATTAGCGCCTTTCTAGCCTTACTAACACTTAGTAGTAATTATAATAGGGACTTTTATAACTTAATAATTACGTCTAGTCTATTTCGCTTTATAGTGTATAGAGTGGTTATCTACACACAGTCTTAAGTTATTTAGACTGCTTACACTAGCCTATAGAAGGTATATAGTTATTATTCGAACATTATATCTTCGCTTATCTAGACTAGGAGGTGGCTTCTAGCGCTTTAGAAGTTAAAGAGTGGCCTACTAAGCTCGTTAGACGTATAGTCGATTATATATACACTAGCACCTATATAGATTAGCCTACTAAAGCAAACGAGTAGGGTGATGTATAAGGAGACTGTTAAGGTAAATGAGGTTATCATAAAGTGGAAGATAATAAAACTTAGTAAGAAGTTCTCTTATAAGTATAAGAGAAGTAAAGGTTGTATTCATTTTCGTTATCTTAGGTTATTTAGTATAGGAAAGGGTTACCCTTTTATATAGTTAAGTACTTAAAAGTCTATTTAAGTCTAGACCTTTATCGAACATTAGAGGGGTAATATATAACCTTATTATAACCTTATAGATATTATTAATATTAGAAATAAGGTTATTAGTGACATTATAATAACATTATAATAACATTATAATAAGGTCATAATAACATCATAATAACATTATAATAACATTATAATAATATCATAATAACATCATAATGACATTATAGATAACTTTAATAAGGTCATAATAACATCATAATAACATTATAATAATATCATAATAACATCATAATGACATTATAGATAACTTTAATAAGGTTATAATAACATCATAATAACATTATAATAATATCATAATAACATCATAATGACATTATAGATAACTTTAATAAGGTTATAATAACATCATAATAACATTATAATAATATCATAATAACATCATAATGACATTATAGATAACTTTAATAAGGTTATAATAACATCATAATAACATTATAATAATATCATAATAACATCATAATGACATTATAGATAACTTTAATAAGGTTATAATAACATCATAATAACATTATAATAATATCATAATAACATCATAATGACATTATAGATAACTTTAATAAGGTTATAATAACATCATAATAACATTATAATAATATCATAATAACATCATAATGACATTATAGATAACTTAATAGAAGTGGGTATATTTGTAGAGACTTCTTATCCTTACAGAGACAGCCGGTTATATTTTTCTAAGCTAATAATCTTCTATATAAACATAGTTAGTCTTACTAATATATATATAATTAGTGGACTATATAAGCTTATAGAGGCCTAATTTAACCACACTATTTAGCAAACAAGCAATCCCTATTGTTTACTTAACTCTATGTCTACGTTCTATGCCTTAGAAGCTAACTTATATAAGACGTTTTATAAAACAATTATTTTATAGTTAAGATAGCTAGTAGTATAAACTTATAATACTAATAATATTACGAGTTAGTTAGAAGACGTTATAGTAAAGGTGCTAGAGTTTGTTATTGATTTTATGATATTAGTCTACTATAAGCTAGTGCTTAGCTATTACTCTATATGCGGAGACGATAAAATCGTTCCTGTGGAGCCCCTATAATGCAGATGCTAACGATGCTGTAAGGGCGGCGTATTAACCTTAGCGAACAGGTTTAACTTTAAGTAGAGGAATAGGTGGGTGTGATTATATGCTAGATAAGACAGTAATAGATTCTATGGCTATATTAAGCATAATTTTTATACGTAGATTAGTATCTTGTCCTCTGTAGTATGTTACTACACTGTCTCTATACGCCTAAAACCTAACTAGCCGGCATAGTAAAGACTAGGACTACTAACTGATGTTAGGACGCTTATTACTCTAAAGGCGAGACTCGTAGGTAGACACACAGTAGTGATGTTCTATAAGCACCTAGGCTAGCGCACTACACTATCTAGTCTCTATCGGTTTGCTTACTATAATAGCGCTATGTATTATAGACCTATAAATAGTCTATAACAGGTTAATCGTCTCTTTTACCACCCCTAACTTAAACCTAATATAGTGTCTATTTATACGTCTATAATAGTATATTTATTGTTTCTTCTATTTTAACTTTAACTCTTACTACACTAAATATTAGGATATACTTATAGAGAATATATAGTTAGCTTATCTAAGACTATCTAGAAGATATATATAGTCGTGTATTATGTCTAACACACTCTAAATTCGGCCACCGGCTTTATAACTTAGGTGCTAGGTGCCTACCACAACGTGTACCCTAGGCTGCTAGGGTGCCTGGCCTTTATACCTTCTAGTAGTATAGTCTCTACTATCTTATACCTTAACACACTCGCTAGTCTAATATACACACGGGTGTAAGGATAGCGTATCTAAACCTCGGTTCGTGTGTACATTATACGAGTCGGCGTATCTAGAGCGTTCCTATACTATAGTGGCACGCAGCGCCACTAGGTGTCTAACATCCCTCTCCCCACCGATTTTAGTGTGTTAGTGCCTGGCTCCTATAGATAAAACGACTAGCACCCTATGCCTTTAATCTGTGGGGATACACTTTAGTCGTCTACTAGCCACTGTGGGCAGCTGTCCCTAGTATAGAAAGCTAAAGTAGCTAAGCACTTTAGTTAGTAATATAGCGCTATTAATAGCGCTAGGAGCCGCCACTCGTAATATGCATATAATAAGCAATATAGAATATATTAGCGCTCTAAGAAGCTACTATTCACGAACTTAACCTTAGTACTAATGTAAGATTACTGTCACTTAACATCGACCTAGAAAGTGCCCTAGGTAAACGAAGCGCTACTACAATACTAGGCGACTTGTGTGACGACCCTAACACGCCCACAGTGACCTATACCGACGACGAGTAGACGGTGAGGAAGTAGGGGGTCAAAGAGTCGGAGGCGGCTTAGGATCGACTAGAAAGGAACTTAAAGCGCAGTACTGTCGCGTGGAAACTACATCGTCCACACGCCCGCGCAGGTTTAATCGTAAGGCTATTGTGAACCTAAACGCTAACGCCTAGCAGCTAGCGATACTTTAGGCGAAAGTGAACTACTAAGCTACAGAACCGGTAGGCTATTGCGAACCAATTTCAGCGCCTTAACGTAGGAGAAATTCACCACATTCACCGTGCCGTAGGCATTCATGCCTCTAATAGAGTGCAGGGAGGAAAAGAGATGGAAACGCATGAACGCTGAACAGTATTTGTCACGTGTTGTAGGACTGTCCATCTCTCATCCCATGCGTTCTAGGCTCCACTGGGAGACCCACTAGCCTCCCAATTCCTTACTTCAGGCCAAAGGTTGGAGTACCATATATTCACGCGGTTTCAGGCACAGAAACACAAAAAATTGGTGGTAACTGCTACTATTAATGATTTGGGCTCGCTCGCAATCACTGGTCTGTCATGGCAAGCGGCATCGCCAGCCTGAAGCATGGATTAAGACAACGGAATCCTACTGCTTGGCGGGGCTGACACTGTCAGACGCAACCCCGCACTCCCTTCCGAGAACAACACGTCCTCTCGCGCATTGATTGACTTCGTGAACCCTGTCCTTGCGTAGGCAATTATTTGATGTAGATGATACTGCTTTTCATGTTCAGCAACACGAACGAAGTCCTCAAAGGGCCATAGTCGCTGAAAGCGGACTTTTGAGGCATTGATCGAGGCCATAGAAGAAGGCTATACTCCAGCCACGTCCCCATCTCGTAATGGGTGCCCCCTAGCCTATGCGTTCTCGTCTGGGTCAGCTACCCCAGAACAGCTCTTTCCTTTGCTTTTCAATGAGGCTTCGTAGACCTTAGTTGGCGATGTTGTACGAGCTCAAACGAGAAGATTATCAATCTACTACTGCGCACACAGGATCACCAAGGGTTTTGAGTATTAATATTGAGCGACCTTGTCTCTTCGATTGTATCTGAGCGGAGCAGATTAATGGCTGATGGAAGGGGGTTACCACCAGTTATGCATGCTAATCAGCAGAAGTTTCAACCGATGACGCAACAATAGGCTGCGAGTGATAGATGTGGGGTATGAAAAGCTTGAAAAAAGGAGAGCCTTGAGACAACGATGCGGACGCCTTCAGGAAGCGGAAGGCAACACCTTGGGCCAGAAATTTCAGATACGGAAGCCTACCATGTTACAATGTCGCGCCGCGGAAATCTGTGGCGACGCTGGTGTGCATCCCCCGCTTGCGTTGTAGGAAAGGCGCCTTATCTCTTTAGGTATTCGGGTAGCCATGCAGTCGTGCCGTTTGTCGTGGCAGCTACATGACGCACCTGTAGCCCTGCGCCATGGCCCTTCTCTGTCGCATTATGTTCTAGCTGTACATACATGGCAGTCTTGAGCTCCTTCCATTGGGTTCAAGGGCTGACCATCAAGCTGCCCCCGGGGGCAGCAGTGGGGCAAACCATACACGGATACAGTTAACCCTCGTCCGCAAAGCCAATGTAGATACGGCGGCGTCGTACTTGGGTTTCCATGTCCTGCCATGACTTTAGATGTTGGGAGGTGATTCGGCAGACATGCCGCATGATGCCCCCCATGCCGTCTTCGTCGCTGAGGACAATTTTCGAAGGTATAGCGGGCATCGGCCGATGCAGCTGATGGGTAGCAATAACGCAGCAGTCGACCTCGGTAGTGGACAGGGTCTCCGCCAAGATTCGTACAATGCTGGCGCGATTCAGAGTATATGTCGGGCTCGCCCAAGACGACAGGTGGATGGCATACTTCATGTCAACGAAGATTCGTATGAGTCTGGCGCGGGCGAGACTTAAAGTGTCGGTTTGCTGTTGAACGTGCTTAAACCAGTCGGAGTGCCATCGCTGCAACGTAAAGCAACTGGTGCCTCTCGCAGAACTCCTTACAGGTAATTTGTGATTGGTCTCAAAACAACAATAAAGCAAAAGTTCCATGAAATTCACCAACTCGACATCACAACCTACTACGGTGGCGAGTTCGCCTTGTCTCTCCGGGTCAGCGATGTGGCACGCGCGTTGCATGCTGTCGAGCAGAGACTGGCGCATTTGAACGTCTCCCTTTTCGAAGTGAATGGGGCGACTTGGGTGGCAGGTGAATACGACAGACACGTCGCGCCAAAAGGGAGCAGAGGAAGACTGGCGGGTCCGCTCCAGGGCCTTTGCAGCTTTCTTTTGTTGATTACTATGTGGATCAAAAAGGGAAGGGCGATGCGTACGCTTCCCATGCAAAGTATGCAAGTTGGCCTCTTGGCTTGAATGCAGGCCATGACAAGGTCTTCCATTTCTTCTAACTTGTGCGGGGACTTCTCCGCCAGTACGTTAGTGATCTTTGGTGGGAGACAGAACCATAGGTCGAACAGAGAGACGTTTCCTCGTAAGCCATCTCCATAGTAACGTCGGCCACCCACTTGTTAGCACTACCCACTTCTTAGCAGGGCATCACAAAAAACACACACTACTTTAAAGCTTTATTAAAAAGCTAAATAAAATTCAAATAATATAAAAATAACACTTAGAGCTAGATAATTAATAGCTTAATTAGCTATTAATATAGAATCTTATAATTCTATAGGGTTACTATTAAGTTACTTATTTAGCTACTAATATATGTTTTTAATATTAATAACTTTAATAAATAACCTATTAGGATTTATAGGGACTATTTAATATTTTTTAGGCTAGATAAGCCTAATTTTTAATTTT
>MWMN01000198.1:0-36519 GCA_002968875.1 Cordyceps cicadae | reverse complement strand
CGTTACGCAGAGTAATACTCAGCTGCAGCGTGAGCGGACTCTGCTGCAAAATGAGCGAGCACAGAGTGACGAACGTTTGCGATGCGCCTGCCACTTGTTCCCGTGAGGCAAATGAGCACTTGCAGACCAGCCGTCCATTTCAATCCAGCTGGGGCTTTATGTTGTCATCCAAACTTGGCGTTTATGTGACGAGTATGCTTCTTGCAGACCAGCCGTCCATTTCAATCCAGCTGGGGCTTTATGTTGTCATCCAAACTTGGCGTTTATGTGACGAGTATGCTTAAAAGAAAGCCTCGCATGTCTATTTTCGCTCCTATTCAATGCACCATGCTTTCAGGTCCTGTTGTAATAGCGCAGGGTTTAGACTAGGTAGCTGCCGGCAAGAACTAGAGCCGCTGAATTTTGATAGACAGGGGTTCCTGCTGCCGAAGGTACCGGTAGAGAGGTATCATCCTCTTATGGGCACCACTCATGTGCCGCAATTTTGGTGAGAGGACATTTTTAGAGGTCTGAGTTTTTCCAAATACCCGTGCCTCCCCAGCCTCGAAATGCCACCGTCCCCAGGGGCTTCCCTTTAGAAGGCATTAGCATGACCGTGCGGAAATCCTGCTCTAGTCTGCCGCGCGACCCGCTTCAGCTGAACGAGCCGTTCATTTCTTGCCTGCAGGACTCGACTCATAGCGGCCTTTCCAGGTCGGGACAAAGATATGGAGCTGACAGTATTGTTATATATCTGACCGCCGATTTTCCTCCGCTCTAAGATAGCAGTCGTACTGTGTCCACGACCAGCGGCTTACGAATCATAGCGATACCACAACGGCCTTATTCACTTATTATAACAACTATGCATGCCTCGTAGCTATCTATTTGTGGTCGATCACCGCAATCGTCACTGCATCTATCGTATGGGCACTGTTTACCTTAACCATGACTTATTATACATTGTATGACCACACAAAGTTGAGATGGGAATTTGTGGATTCGGGCACCTACCCTATAACCCTAGACTCGCGATGGGCAACAGGAGCAGAAGGAAATTCAATACTATTAAGACATATGGTTTGATTCTTCTGCGAAATAAATGCTTAAACTATGCCATGATTCGTGCCACGCCTGAATGCGATACTCAAAATAGCGACTCAAAAATAGCGATAGGAACTGCAAGAGGTACAAGGTAATAGCTGAGAACTTGCGTAAGAAACAACACTGCTCCGTTTATTCATCCGGCATAAGCATATTGGCCCATTACAACAGGTGATTCCGCAGCCTCCGAACTTCGTGATCAAAAGCAACCGATTCCCGTTGGCTCTTGGCGGATTGGTCAACTCGCTTGCGCTTCCGATTCGACGACACCGGCATCAGCGGCGTTCGTTGTTCCGGGATAGCTGTACCTCTTGCAGTTCCTATCGCTATTTTTGAGTCGCTATTTTGAGTACAGCATGACCTGATCATTTTTGCTATTTCGTAAGATATTATCAGGTATTAGGTCCGAGTGTAGTACCCCACACCTCTGCACAGCTCGCAAGGAGATCTCAGCCTTGCGGATCATGCGATCACGACGTTTAGGCCATTGCGTAATGGCTCTCGCGATTGGAACCCCGGCATAACTCATAAGCATAATACGCACAATTTGCACGATGCCATCATAACAAAAAGAAGGGACATCCAGCCCCCCTAACACCACGGGCACGTGCAGACCCTGGATCTCGGCCAGATGAGCGTATACAGACTCTTCATGTTTCGAATCGCCAACAAATTCTGCCGGCACGCCTTTACTAACAAAAGTGTATCCGTGGGAGAGCAAGGTCACTTTGAATAAAGCACCGCGGGTTCCGTTTGTGTGGAGTGATTTGAACCCTAGCTGCGTGTCTGGATGCAAATCCTGCGGGGAGAATTGCTTGGACAATCGACGAATGAGCGCGGCTAGGCTTAATCGATGCCGATTGGCACCATGAACTGATACATTTGGACAAGTCGGATCGAGTGGAGCTTGCGTTTTCAAGCCCTGCAAACAATTCTGTGTGCAGTACTCCCGGACTGCGCCTCTTGTGCTTGTATCCCTGGAAGCTTTCGTGGCAGCCCGGCGACTCGAAGGGTTGGCAGCTCGTGGCTCTCGTGGACTTCGGCTCGGTGTGTTGATATCGAACCCCTCATCCGAATTTTCATCATCATCTGATGGTGAGATGTGCTGCGAAGGGTCACAAGAAGCCGCCCTGGCTAGCATGGCTCTTGCCCTGGTCTTCACCGGAGACATGCACAAGTATCTATCTCGGCTTCGAGTACTGGGCTTGAAATCAGAAGCTGGTATGTCTTTTTCTTCAATTTCGCCGAGAATATCATCGTATACCATCTCCCATCTGTTTAATTTCGCTTCCGCCCACTTAATCCAACCACTGTCCCGTGGGGTGATTTGCAGCGCACGAAGAGTAAGCGCCCCAGGACTTGGCCCAAAGCAGTGAGGTGCAGGCGATTGTCACCATCAAGGTCGGCTGTCCAACCGGTAGACTTGCCAACGTCTTCTTTTGGGACCGAGAGATAGTAGTATGCGCACTCTGGCTCATCACGCTTTACGTGAATATATATGAATGCTTCTCCAGTACAAAGGTAGCCGAACGGAATACCGCCCGTGACCATGTACGAATATGCCTGGGTGATGACCGCTGCAACGACACGCCGGCATATCATCTCGGGGGTCTCATTATCTTGGAGTCGGACTATGTCATCAAGGTCCATGTCCATGAGGCCGGCCATAATGTGCGCTAGAGAAAGCTTGTGAGGCGCCTTATATTCCACGATGAAAGCAGGTATCCGCTCGGAGCTCCCTTTGTTGTAGACGCAGAACTGATCCGCCTTGGGACGCGCGAGCCTTTGTTGCCAGGGCTTCTGATGACTTTCTTGGCGGGTTGCTGCAGAGAGGGATGACATCCCTCCCGATTTCGCAGCAAGGCGTCCAGATCGCCGTAGAGGGTCTGTCTTCAGACTCAAAGAGCTCATATCTGTCATAAGTATTCTCTCGTCCGTCAAAGTATTCGCATGGTTTTCGAATGCAACGTCTCCTTTCAGTTGAAACGTTTCGCGAAGTGGAGTATTCTTGTGCAGCTGTTTAACGACTGACGCCACACGCGTCTCAACTGTTTGCCGTTCGAAGTATCCTAGGTCAAGCTCCGAGCTTAAACTCCGCTGTCGTAGGTCTTCGCTGTTGTCCTCCAACACCAACAGAGGCGTAAAGTGACGCTCGGTGACGAAAATCGGCATCCATTAGCGCCTTCCATATCTTAACTTGCTCCCGTGGGAAATTTGTCCATTCGCGGATGTGATCTGGGTGGAGTTTCTGTTCGGCGTTCGCGGGGTCACCTTTTGTTGAGGATTCTTTGTCTTCCTGGACATCTAGACCAAGAAATAGATGTTTGTGGCACGCATCAAGGAACTCTAACAGCGTTGTATTCTGGGTCTGCTGGGTTTGAAGCTTCAGTTGATGTTCAGCTGCATCGCGTTGTTGCTCGACTTCGTCGCGTCGTTGCTCGGCTTCGTCGCGTCGTTGCTCGGCTTGTTTTCGTAGCCGTTCCTCCTCTTCCAGGCGCTTCCGCAGACTTTCCAACTCCCCGAAATTCATTTCGTATTACAGCGCAGCTCGACTCTCGATGGCCGAAATTGTCATGCTGGACTTCAAGCAGTTTGTTTGTTAATCTTGCCACTCCAGCGAAGTAGGCCGCTCACTCATAATTGAATGACTAATCACAGGTAGTTGCGAGGGAGGCGACCGGGCGCAATACCTGGTTTGTCGCCTGGCTCTGAGGGGCAAGGGTGGCTAAATTCCGGCTGAATTGGCGTCTTACGTGATCTTGTCTCCATGTTCTGCCAACTATCCGCGATGCTATACTTTCATTTATAAACTGTATCGTGTTCCGGCCTCGAAATTGTTTCCGTCAAGACCTGAATTCCCGTCAGCGCTGATAGTAGAACCGCTGCACAGGATGTGACGTGGTACTCGTAGTCACATGCCAGCGTCAAGTCCTGCTTTGGGCACTCATTCGGGCATTGCTCCATTGCGGGGCGGGGGCTAAAAAGGTCCTGAACCGACTGACTGTTATCAAGCTCTTGTCTTCATAAAGTTTTGTAGGATACTGCTGTTTCATACCGAGAAAATTACTACGGATACTATCTCGAAGAGTTCACAGGCTTTCAGAGCAGAACAATCTCTCCCTCAGCATGGTAGAGCCTGAGGAGGAAGTAAGTCCCTCAAGTCGGTTGAAGTAAATACAAGACTGACCATTTGCCTGCGCAGGGAGCGAAAGCAATTCGGGGTATAGAAGAGGACATCATTTCCAAGATCTTTCCCGCGTTCACGATGGACATGAAAGTATCGGTCGCTCAGACGTCATATCTACGCATATTCGACCAGAAGGGCAGTGTCGATTGGTATAACATAAAGACTGTGACATCCTTCGACGTTCCAAAGGGCAAAGAAACGGAGGTGATCAGTGCGAAAAGAGTCAAGTTTTATTGATGTTCCACTCGGACATTGCAAGGGCGTTCCTAATAACGTGCAAGGCTCTCGAACCGGCGGTTATGACAATGCTTCCATCTTCCTCTCTTGGCCGCAAGAAGATATTCACGCATGTTGTTGTCGCCTCTCCTTGGCTTTTGTCCTGTGCAAATTTCCTGCTAGTGTTGATAGCTTCTAGGACTAGCCCGGGTAACAGCTGGAGCCTCTCTATTGGCACTTGCGAAAAGGCGAACTGGACGGTATTCTCGTTCTCTTTTCGGATGATTAGTGTAAGCTAGTGATAGTGTAGTAATACTCACCCGGAGACAAAAATTCTATCAGACGACCGTAACGCTCATTACGCACGACGTGGGGGTTGCTCGCAAGATCGCGCAGTGCTCTCGACGTTAATGGTCTAGGCGTAAAACAGTATGCCTCGTACCGTCTAAGATTACGCAAATAATCCACGACGGGTTGAAACTTCGTTTGTCCAGCTTCTGTCGGATTAACAGATAAGACGACAGCAAGAAAGAGATGGCAGTCAATATCCTGCATTGCTTCGTAGACTTGGCGGCTTCGTCTGTGGCGCCATCCCGTAACTTCCGTTGTATCTGACCGGCTCGAATCCCAAAGAAACGTGAGGCGGCCTGTCATAAGCTGTAAGTCCTTGTTGTTGAGTTCTCCATCTAGATCCCTGGCTTTCGCTTCGACCTTTTCTAAAATTTTATCCACATAAGGGGTCGCCATAACGGGATGAGCGTGCCGGGGAGCTGGCTTAGATGAAATATTGATGTAATGTAATGTAATGTAAGGAGTAAATTCTACGCTGGGCGGTTTCGGTAGGCTTTCAATAGGAAAGCACAAGCTCACGTGCAAGACAGACTGGGCCTAGACAAACAGGCCTATTAGTCNTATGCCTCGTACCGTCTAAGATTACGCAAATAATCCACGACGGGTTGAAACTTCGTTTGTCCAGCTTCTGTCGGATTAACAGATAAGACGACAGCAAGAAAGAGATGGCAGTCAATATCCTGCATTGCTTCGTAGACTTGGCGGCTTCGTCTGTGGCGCCATCCCGTAACTTCCGTTGTATCTGACCGGCTCGAATCCCAAAGAAACGTGAGGCGGCCTGTCATAAGCTGTAAGTCCTTGTTGTTGAGTTCTCCATCTAGATCCCTGGCTTTCGCTTCGACCTTTTCTAAAATTTTATCCACATAAGGGGTCGCCATAACGGGATGAGCGTGCCGGGGAGCTGGCTTAGATGAAATATTGATGTAATGTAATGTAATGTAAGGAGTAAATTATACACTGGGCGGTTTCGGTAGGCTTTCAATAGGAAAGCATAAGCTCACGTGCAAGACAGAGTGGGCCTAGACGAACAGGCCTATTAGTTAGACATGCATCCCCCCAAAGCGGCTAGCGTCGCTCGGCTTACGCCAGGGACTGTATCGCATTTCAGCTATCTGGTGGCTTGGCTGTGTTGCCTATTACTACATTACATTGCATTACACTGCATCGCATTTCAGCTATCTCGTGGCTTGGCTGTGCTGCCCATTACTACATTACACTACATTACATTACATTACACTGCATTGTGATTCATGTCCATCGTCCGCCAGGGATGTTACAAGAGCAATGGGCTAACGCCTTGTCATGTTTACCTACGCAAGACATTGGATTGATAGACTGTTGGTACGGCTATGATGTCTCGCTGATAGGTGATATCGCGAGCTTAGCTTTCGCTTTCCACTTCACAATCCATGTAACTTCTATATATGAAGATGATGCTCCTTGGGCTCGTCCCTGTGTTGCCCTTCTTCTTTGTATATCCTTCATCGCGCCATCTGCACATCTATATTTTCAGGAAATAATGCGGCCTCAGAAGAAGTAAGTTATTTCATCCAATATCGGCCATCTCTTTGTTCAAACGTTGATCGGCTATCAATATCTGATGCTGCAATACTTACAACCGCCCGCGCTACGCGAACCGATGGAGAGATACGAAACTCTGATGGGGCGAAGACCTATGTCCATTTCATCGAAGAACGGTTTCGGAACTTCATGCTTACTACTGTGCACTAGTACGAGTGGTACTACGCGTTCTGCCGCAGGCGAACGAGGCTACAATCACGTCAAACACGCCGCCAGCGAAGGCCCACCAAGTAACTTGCCCTCCACCTTTGCCTAGACTACTTAGCTAACTAATACAAGATACCCCAAAAAACGGAAACGAAGCCGCTGGCGCACAAAATGTCGCCGAACATGCTATCCGGCTAGACGTCTTGCTCTCTGAGTTGCCTAATCTGGAAATCGCGGGCCAGTGTCCTCCACCCATGGACGAAGACAGTGAGAAAGGTGACATACTGTCGGACAACGAGCATTCTACAAACCCGGCCTCTCCAACAACGCCACCAAATGAGTATGGAGGCACAGACGAAGATCATGACTTTGTAGCTGGAGACGGGATGGAGATGATGTTCTGGCCTGCACAGGAAGTAAGCAGCCAGTAGTCATTCGGCTAAGAGCGGGGTACGAATCCCTCACGTTGCTGCCTGATTATAAAAGGGTGCCTTTGCCCCCTCCCCGATGCTTTGTCACGAGATTTACAGAAGTCAGACAGACACTAAAAGAAAAAGAATGAACAACTCAGACGAATTATGCGTTAAGTTTGAATGCGACCAAACGAAGATCCGGCCACTGGTCGAGAAAGTCATCGCATCTCTTCCGTCGCTCACTATGACTCTGGTCAAGCAGACGCCAGAAGGCACATATTCGCATTATGAAGACAGTCAAGAGATTCAAGCCTTAAGCACTTCTATTCTCGAGAATGTGAGTCAAAGTCTGATAGATGCTGAAATGATGGCTAATGAATCACACGAAAGGTCAAAAATAACCCAGGTGTCCTTTTGCGCCTCAAGCTGCAGTTGGACAAGAAGATCCATCGGCCGGCCGCTGCAAAAACAGAGCGAGAGATTCGCGCTCATGTGCTGTCCGATCGCATCGCTATTGTGACTCCGCTATCTGATCAGCCAGTCGAGATTTCACTTGTTAAGGCAAAGAAAGGGGAAAAGGGGCAGCACGAACAGATCATAAAGACTGCCGATACCTATATTATTCTGCCTGACGTTCGTTTTCGGATCCTGCCGCAGGGGGGGAACTTTCACATGGCTGTTCTTCTCCTAAAGAAACCGGAAACCCAGTAGGGCTTGCCAAATTTACATTCTGCAAATCCATTCCACTTCCTGTCCAGAAGTCCATCAAATCCATTCCGCTCCCAACCGAGAAATCGGAGGTGTGTTCTACTTCTGCGAGCCCCGGAAAAGATTTGTTTTGTTGAGGATCTGTAGATATATTCGTCGGTGCAGCACCATTGCTTTGGAAGGCCATCACCCCACCGTCAGCGTTGCAAGGGGACCGCGCTGCCGGGTCCGCATTCAACGCCTCGCTAGCATTCAAGTTCTCTGTAGTCTCCTCTGCGCTTGGCCTGTGCCTCTTTGAGGCAGCATTTTCTCCGACCTGTGGCCTCTTCTGCCCAGCCGCTGCATGAGCCCATTCTCCGCGGCCCTCAGTGTCGAGCAAAAATGGGCCGGACGATGGTGCCAGCGATGTAGTAGTGCCACGCACCTGTTGACCCCCCTTGTTGGTCGCATAACCACTGTCGATGGACGGCTGGGACAGCAGAAATAGTGAATCCTCGTTTGGGACTATAGCATCGTATGCTGGATTCTGCACTGTAGGGCCGTAGGGCACTAAGGCTTCGCCTACTGTCAGATATGAATGGCTACCTGATGCTAGCGCAGCAGGCGGTGGAGCCTCATCTGCTAGCGCCATTCTTTGTTCTTCGATCGGCCTTGCGGGCACATTGTTGGGACGCTCAGGTCCGCGGAGAGAGTCTGGCCGGCTGCATGGATCGGCTGTTTCGCTGTCTCCGAACGGTACCGGCATGGCTGACGTTGCCATTAAAAACTGCGAGGACACTGTGCTGCCGCCGTAGCCACTGTCCCCGTCGAAATGGAGCGGAAAGGGTTGTGACGCAGCGCTTGCGAGCGCATTCGGATCACGGACTGCTCGACATGAGAGCATTTGATCGAGTGCCGATGCATCCGGCATAATATTCCTCTGGACGGACGCACTAGGAGCTGGGTCTGCGAATGACAGTGAGATGGCCTCACGCGGTAGATTCTGTACGACTCCAGCGGGCTGAGGTTGGCTGGGAGCTTGCGAACTCGGGTATGCCTGGTAACTAGATCTACGTGGGCTCAATCGGTCTGCAAACAATTCCGTCTGTGCAGTTGGGTCCTCTAGCGCGAATTGGTCAAAGGCCACCGGCGATAACTGGAGATCGGCATGAGATTGTCGCGATAAAGGGCCGGCCGTTGTGCGCTGGCCGCTGGCCGCACCCTCACTATGACACGGCGATGCGGTATCACGGACAGGGTCGAATCGAGGGCGGCTGTATGATGGGCCGCAGGAAGTGGTACCTTGTTGCGAGGGCGGGGTTTGCCGCTCAGCGGCGCTCTGCGGCTCTTCATCCGGAACAAGCTTGTCCAACACAGCCACTAACTTTTTGCCCTCTTTTGTTGAGCAGGCTCTGAGCTGGATTTGTCTTCGTATAGAGCCAGTGACGAGGACTTGAGGAGGTAGAAGTTCGCGTATGGTCTTTAGCTCAAAAACCTCGCTCTCCACCCAATCACTTGCACCAAATATCTGGCACATTTTTCTGTAGTTGATATCTTTGCGCTGTTTTTGTAGATAGCGGCAACATAAAGCGATGGGATTGAAGATTGAAACTTTTTTTTTCAAGATAGAGTGACCTCGTAGACGATGATGGATATACGAGAGCGTTAGTCTGATTTTTGCCCACTCTGTCTCTATAAAGTTTTCGAGGCTTGATTCCGACTGTCGGTCAAGTTCCGTGAATGAATAGGAGGAATTGCCGAAGGCCTTAAGAACAAGCAGACCAGTGATCCCCGCGGGTTGTAATAGCCGTAAAAGTTTCGGGAGCCTCCGTGTCCATTTGATAAACTTATTCTCTTCGCGAAAATTTTCGGGCAATAGCTTCCCTTCGGTTTGCGCAAACACCAAACAACCAGTCATGATCTTACCAAGCCAATGCAGGTATTCTGCCTCTCCGCGGCTTTTCATTGTCCTTTTTTCGGTAAGCATAATAACAGACGTAACATCTGTGTTACTGACAGCAGCCCGATCCCAAAGGTCGAGCAAAGATGATGTCTCTTCGTTTCCTTTCCAGGCAGTTATGATTGCGTTCGAATAGTCCAACTCGCCGAGCAGTATGCTCGTGAGACCTGACAAAATTTTAGCCATGACGACGCTATCTCCCTCGGTAGGTCTCTTGTGGCTCATGAGTTGGGTTGGGCGTATAGTCTTCGTGCTGTGGTCGCTTGTCGGATCGATTTCGCAGGCCGGAGCAACTGAATGTGAGGAGGCGCTCTCAGTCAAAGCACCAGTCTCCTGTCCGCCGCCGCATGGTTCGTCCGACTGGGAGATGAGAATTCTTTCGTTGTCGCCTTTAAGCCAGTCCCCGTTTTTGAAGAGGAGATACTGTATGTCACCCTGCGGGGCACACGGACAGCACTGCGTCCCGGCGCACGAAGCAGATACATAAACACCGCCATTCCTCCTCGACAAAATCCAGATATTTATTCGGTCTTCCACTTCATGTTCGCCGTAGCGGCGAATCGTAGTGAGAATGAACTCATTGTCACCAAGCCCTCGGCCCAGGCTGTAATTTAGGCCGCGAAAAGCGTCGAGGTGGAGAGACCCGGACGGTAGTGAAGAAAGCGGTAGGGAGGCCATGAGCAACGAAGTACTACCGATGGAAGAAAATATTTTGACGGAGACAAGTTTGCTTCAGCAGAGGGGAATGAGCTTCGCTCTCGCATGGTGCCGGGCCGCGCCGGAGCTTACTGTTTCCCTGTCCGGGGTTGGCCTGCTAGCTTGAGGGTAAGGATACGACCCATATTTGTGCCACTAGCGTTTGTAATATAGCTGTATTACAAACGCTAAAGCTGTATGGCGTTGTTATCCCCTGCCTAGTGTGAGGCCAGCTGGTCGTTGCACTGTCAACGTTGCGCCACTGCCAGGTCGAGATCGCCCAGCCACTATTTTGTCATATCACTACAGGATCGAGATCAAATTACCGAGAATCTAGTCTGTCGTTGATTGCGCCATAAGAGTCAAGCGTGCTCCTGCATAGTCACAGGTCGCCAAAGACGGTCGGGCATGCCGCATGTCACCGAACCGAGCTGGCCGAGGTTGGGCGATGACGACGATTACCTTCGATCCATGACGCTACTCCTTCTCCTGAGGCTGTTATCGGGAGCAAGGAATGAGTGGAACATAGTATCACAAGAATGTCATTCCCGGGCGAGCTACATATGACCGACACTCCCCAAACAACATGTAGGCAAGAGTCAACCTACACCAACATTCACCATGCAGCGGATTAAGGCGTTAGAATATAGCTTGGAGCTCTTTTCATCCCTGGTCGGCGCGCTTTACCTCATACTTGGCTTGGCAATCAAGCACAGCCATGAGGGCAACAGCCTCGCTGCTTTCCAGGATGGCACCTCTTTTCTAAACGGCAAACTTTTTGTCTACTTCGTTACATTTATTGGATTTATGGTATCATTTTTTATCGCGCATCAGAGATCTGATAATCAGCTCCTTACCTTCGCGCTGTTTAACGCTTGGCGTTTGAGCCGTAGCCTTTGTAATAGTGCAGAGCTGGTGAGTTTCCCGGTATCAAAGAAGTCCCTTTTACTTATACCATCCAGTGTCATTTATCCATCCAAATCAACACTCTCGGAGGGGTCTGCAGATCTTTTCTGATGGCCAGCCTGTATTTACTTGTGGCTGTTGCTCTCTTGGTTCCTGGATTCCGGAGCTACCTGGCGGCGGAACGACAGTGGCTTTGGCTGTTCATGTCCGCCCATGCCACAATAACTCTTCTGGTAGCTTCCAGCCACACCAGGTCCGGCCAAAGATATCCAAAGCATATCTATTTTAACCTTCCTCTGCTTTTTATCGTGGTTGGGTTAGGGTTCGCGGCTGCCATTTTGCCTACCACCGTACCAGAGTTGCAACAGATTCAGTGTTTTTGTCAGTCCACGGCTTCCTTGGCAATAGTCTGCGTCGCGAGGCTAAAACTTGTGATTACTATGCACAATGACTCGAAAGTAGCAAGGAATGAAGCACGCCAGGGGCGACACGTCGTTTGTGCTGACGCACAGAGTCAATTGGACAGCACTAGCACGGCGCGTCTGGAACGTCAGAGTGAAAGTGACATGGGATATGAGATGGGGCAATCAATCAGCAATGCAAGCTCACGGAAAGCCTCTGCCGCAGCGCGAAGTCTTGTTTAGATTGTCGCCGGCGAGAGCATGAAACTTTCGTTCTGGGAAAATAGCCGCTTACTCCAAATCGCCGACCAGATTCTCTTCTTTCAGTGCTTCTCGTTCATCGATGAATTGTACCCCGGTATAAGTAACAGCCACTTAAGCTGAACCCCAGATTTTAATACATACCTATGTCTAATTCATTCCTCAATAAAAATAGCTACCAGGGCTTTTCACCAAATACTTTCATCTTAAATATAAGCGCAGTGTCGGCACCCATTCTTCTACACATCACTTTAACCCCCCGACACCAACCATAACCGAAGCTTTACACCGAGCAACCGACCTTGCTTTACAAGGCGCAGAAGGCGAAGCAACACTATGGTACATTACGCGAAATGCAAGAAACCTCTCTTCTTTTTCAACGGAAATTAGAACGGCCACAGACGAGGTTCTGCCATCTTGTGGGCTACCACTGCAAGTGTCAACACTGAAAGAAACCTGCGGGTACAAAGAAACACTACGGAGATGCTAAAAAGTACCCCTGGGGAGCAGATTTCCAATGCAGAGCCTGAGGAGGAAGATGGCCTGATGGTTGTCGTCATCGCAACCATTGCCGTACTTTGCGCGGAATGCGGCCGCTATCCTCCCCCTCACGTCGATCCAGGGAATCTCCCTACTTTACTATGGGATGAAAAGGTGATGGCGGCCTCCAAATTGTTTTACATGCCTCCGCGAAAGAGAACTGTTGCACCTGATTCAACGGCAAGGTCTGCATGTGATGCAGACACTGAGGACAGCCCCGACGCCCCAACCGAAGATGTTTACGACGACAACGTAGATCGGTATCGCCGCGGTGCCGATGCTACGTTGCAAAAAGACAAGACTCACGATGAACGGAACTAGACTGTGACAGGGGACATACTCAGCGTGTGAATACGGCTCTGTCGTTTTGTTGTAAAGTTTGCTCCATACATGAATTGGTATTTTCTATGTTCTAGAATCATCTTTTCAATTACAAAATCTTGCTGCTTTGAGCAGTTTTGACTACTGCATGATGATCTGAAAAGGCTTTTTATTTGGGAGTACATATTCAACGGAGGTACGGTGGCTCCTGTGCAGCATACAAATTGTTATTGCTGCGCAGATACTGCTTTCGATAAGAAAAACTGGTAATAACTAGTACGCCCTGATACTATAATAATACCGCTACCCCAACACGATCCGAACGTGTTTCAAATTACCATGCCATGCATTTGGCAAAGTCAAGGTTTCGCAAAGGATGCACACGAAGAGGTACGTGCTTGCAACGTTGTAATCCCACATTGATTGACAGATGAAGTCGTGCGAAATCAATCTTTATCTCGTGGAGGTAGGGAGTTCTGTGGCTGATCTGCTTCCATCATGCAATGTGCAGCTTTGCGGTTGCGCAGATACCTACGCGCTATACGCATACAAACTCAAATCAGAAGATAACTCTGAAGCTATGATATCCTATGCTAGGAATCTTCTCGAATTTGCGGAACGTAAGGCGACCTTGTCAGGGGAGAAGTTGTTCGAACACCGTCTCGCCTGTATTCGACTCTGGGACGAGACTCAAAAATATTTACTCATCTCGAAAGGAGATGTTATTAACTGGAAATTTCTTCGAAGCGAATCGGAGCAAAATGTGTGGAGATATTGTAACTAGGAGCATGAACTTTGGCCAATCAATGTAATGGTGATGCAGGGACAGCCCACGTCGTAAATAGTCTTCCTGCATTTGGAACCTTTTTATCTAGCTATATTTTCATAAATACATCGACTGCTGACTATTGAGTGGCAAAGTTAAATTTAGTTCAAATTTACCAAAACATCTCCCTTTTCCTATGCGTCGGACCACCATGCATGCGTTTGATCTTATTTGGATGGATTTTTTTCAACACAACCAGCACCAGAACAGTCTTTTTCACTCCTTTACCCAACCAAAGGCTAAAGTGGCCATCTTCGTCACAACTATGGATGAAGATACTCATTTCAATATGGAAACACCTGAAATGATGCAGTTCTTGGGCAGCCTTCATGTGAAACCGATTGTTTGGGCGGTATTTGCAAGGGCAGGGCTTGCGCCTGAGAAGAGCAAGGAGCTGGCAGAGCAGGCATGGAAGCACGCTGCCATCCATAATCGATGTCTCATGAGTATCACGCGGCTATGCTGCAAAATCAACACAGTCCCGTTGAGACAGGGTGGTCGCCCAGAGAAAATTCTGCAGCAGCAATGTGGTGAAAAAGTCCTTGACTTTCTTCACAACTTTAGAAAGGACCAGCAGTTACAGAGATCTGGTTGGACACCTCATGAGTTGGAAGATTTAGAACATGATCTGGTAAGTTTTACTGATAACCACAACAAGATGATGCTCATACGTCTTAGTCCGCATTGAAAAGCGCTATTCAGGAAACGGCAGCAAGTAACGGAATTACTGTGACAAAATGTTACTTGTCTAAGGAGGAGGAAAAAGAGGAAGAAATCTGCAAGCTGTTCAAAAAGATGGCTTTTTCTTTGATGGCTGAGTAAGTGGCCACGGAGCTTGCCGGAACTGGCAGACTATATCAAGAAGCAAAGGGAGGTGCCAGTGGAGAGCTTCGCGACTGGACGGGTTAGTGTTGAATGATTTGGCACAGTGATGGTCAGCCTATTTGTTGATGGTGTTTTACAAGACTTCTGTGTTGGTTATAAGAACGTCTGATATCCCTCAATGTCTCGGCTTGTTTACTCCAACCATCTTCCAACTCTTATACTTCATAATCCATTTTCACCTTACTGCCCAACATATCTTTTCTTTTTCTCCAGACCAAGCCGACTTTTAACAATTGATATGCCTCACGAGGTCAAGTTTGTGTTTCAAGAAGGCTGCGCTACGTTTCGATGCCAAAATAATACCTCCATATATATGAAGCGTCGGACGGCGTGACCCTTCACATCCGGGCAAGAACTGCATCCTCTGGATCAGTGATAGCTGTTGATGGATCAGAAGGAATTTCACTATGGGATATCAAAAGATCTTTCAATCAGACTGGAGCAATCTGGGACGAGACAGACTTCGACTCCATGCTACAGTTTCTGGATCATTATGGACTTATCGAGTTGCATAGAGCCTAACATCCGGGTGACCAATGCCTTTCGGCCACACGTATGTGTTTGCCTTTCTGCTATCCCAAAACCGAGATATGCGATGTTGCAGAAACAAAAGATACGGTTACATTTGCAACTTCAGAGCTTTGCCGGAAAACTAGCGGTGGCGTAACTTGACTTGTCACGACAGGCTCTGTCCATCATCTGACGCTACAGCCATCGGGAGCAGAAATATAAATAGCTACGCAACCCGCACAATGAAAAATAAATCTCACTATTCTCATATCATGTTTTCTGGATTCTAAGCCTGTTAATACAACCTTCCAATGTCTTGCGTTTGGGGTCTCAACGGCGGGGTATTTATTAAGCGAACTTGTCCAAGACCTGTCTAATATGGCGCAGAAGTCGCGGCAAACAATAAAATCCAACATTCTGGTGGATTTAGAAGATTATATCAAAGAAAGCGAAACACTGTTAACTGAATATGAGGATGGTTTTGGTGTAACAACAAAGCCTGCAAAGATTCACAGGCTCCTTCCATTTTCTCCCTTCTTGAGAAAGCTATGAAGGTGTTAGAGCCGGAACAAGACCTGAAACAAGTATTGGAAGGTCTTTTCATCTATTCATGTATAGGGTGTCGCATTGGGAAGGAGATGGCAGGCTCACCCCAGAGCCAGACACTGGTATTCCATGTGAAGAAAACAAATGTTTCTATTTTCGCTAGTGTCGATTCATCTCTACACGAAGACACAAGATCTTGGGCCTGGAAAGCGTTTATTGACAGCACTCAGGAGGTAAAAGATATATGAAACAGTTGTGGCTGTCTCTGGAGACTGCGCAGTAGCTCTTTTCTTCCAGCCTCAATTACTGCGATCGCCTATTCTCAGCCTGATACAGTGGAACGCCGGTATTCCCTTCCAGTAAGGCCGTCTGACTTGCAACCCCGATGTGGCAAAAGCTGTGCCACGGAAACGGAACTCGCAAAATTCCAGAACGAGAGCGGCAGAGCGATTAAAGTTCTTCACAGCCGAAGCCTTGTACAAACACAGCCATTACATAGTACATCTCGAAAATGTACTTACATCCAAGCTTGCGGAACATGATCCAACTTTTCCGGGGAGAGCGCTTCGTGACTACCCGCAGCTGTTGCGTATTATGAAGTGGTATCAAACGAACGGCCATGAACAGTCTCCTGCAGTAGCTAATCTAAGCCTCTGTCGAAAACAAATGCGATCGCTCGGTTCCGTTAGCCTTGTCGCTTTCCCTGTCGCAATGCGTCGAGCTGGGTATCCGTGGCCTCTGGTAGACTGGGGCCACAACATGTCATCGAAGCTCGCTCCAATGACCCATATGCCCTGCTTCACGAGCGCGTTGAGCTATAAAATCGCCATCCCCCTCAGCCTTTCCTCTCGCTATTCGCCATCACAACACCAAACGTCGAGCGGTGCCGTCTGCTACCCCCGCCCCACTAGAGCACACGTGACCTGTCGCGTCTCTCACCCTTTACATTCTGTCCCCAAGTCCGACGCAACACACCGCCAGCCGCCTCGAAATGATGTTGACCGAGGGGCAGATCCAAATCATCGCGAGGCATCCGCTTGGTGACTCGCTTGCTCGCATTACAGAAAAGCTGAGCCATTTGGAAGGATCCAATGAATCCTGGCGCGCCGACGTCGCCAGCCTTTTGTCCATTTTGGTTGACTCCACAGCTGCTTACAACCTCATTTCGTCCGGCGGAGGTAGCAATGTCGCCAATAAGCTCTTTAACATACGACAAAAAGTCAGGCTTGGTGGGGCACTCAATCTCGACGATTTCGCCAGTATTATTGACACCGTGGTCTCCAACTCTCCTGACACTGACATCTGGACCGCGGTCATTAATCTCATTGACGCTGTCCCATCGACACCTCCGCAAACGAGCATTATTCCCACGGGTCATGGAACGCCAGTCAAAACAAGCTCCAGCCGGCTCAAAGACAGCGAGACGCGCGCGATCGTTGAGGGCGAGCTGTTCTACGAAATAATGGACTGCACCCATAGGGGAGTGCCCGGGTTCTTCGAAAAGCACTTCGATACGGCGGAATGGGCCGAGGCTCCGGCAAAAATGCTTAAGTTGATCCTCGAACACCACGACGGAACAAAATGGAAGGACTTCCCGGCTGACCCTTTGGAAACACCTGTGTGGAAGTGGCTGCGGGGGCTGGAGGCGGAAGCCTTGGCCGGGGCGAAATATGCTATGTATGCCAACAAAAGCGCGACTGAGTTCAAAGAGCGGAAGGGCCAGATGGACATCTTCTTCCAGAAGCCGCAACGAACGAAAGGCCGATTTGAGTATAAACACGTCCTGGTTGCTGGGGAGCACAAACGGTCATTTGCCACCGCTGACTTTAAAGCATGCATGTTGCAACTCACGCGACATGTTCGAAGCATCTTCGCCGACCAACCGATGCGCCGGCTTGTGCACGCGTTCACCATCAAGGCTACGACAATGGAGCTGTGGGTTTACGATCGCTCTGGCGCGTATAGCTCTGGCGAGTTCAACATTCATCGCGAACCGGCGAAGTTGGCGCGTGCTCTTGTCGCATATGCCACCATGGACGACGATGCGATGGGGTTGGATATGTCTATCGAGTGGAAAAACGGCCATCGTTATATCACAGTAGAAGATGGCAACGGCGACGACAAACGTGTGGAACTGAACGGGCTGCTTGTCAGGCAACGGGCCGTGGTATGCAGGGCAACAACCTGTTTTTTGACGAGGCAGGGTGTGGCTAAGTTTTCCTGGCGTTCAGATAAGCGTCAACCGTCCGAAGTCAAGCTTCTGAAGCTGGCCCAGGAGAAGGGCGTGGAGGGCGTTGCTACACTGATAGGGCATCACGATATTACCAGCATTGCTGCGCTGCGAGCAGGCCTGGACTTTTCGAGCAACACGCGGCATGCCTTTCAGGCGAGTGCCCAATCAGGCGGGTACAATCGCCTGCAGGGCTCGGAGAGCAGCGGCTCCAGCCGAAAACGCAAGTCCTCAGACAAATCCGCGTTCTCGCACGACGCGGCAATCCAACAGTCAAAAGTCTACACTGAGGCAAGCGTACGATCAATCGAGCAAAGACGAAGCGACCGGCGAAGCGAAGTCGAGCATATACACCCCAACCCGAGAGGACCCGTACGAGAACCGCATTTTGTCCTGCCTTGTCATTTCCCCTGCGGGACGTGTCCTCAGCGACTTCAGCACCATCCGAGAGCTGCTCGAAGCACTCCATGACGTCATCAGAGCGCATCAATCCCTATACCTAAAGGGTGGGATACTACACCGCGATATTTCGTCGAACAACATCATCATACCAAGCCCCGGGCAGGCTGATGGTTTCAAGGGAATGCTCATCGACCTTGATCTTGCCAAGGAACGAGATAGCGGTCCTAGCGGTGCACACCATCGGACAGGTACGATGCAGTTTATGGCGATCGAGGTTCTCCGCGGCGTCGACCACACCTATCGCCATGACTTGGAATCCTTTTTCTACGTTCTCTTATGGATGCGCACGCTGTGCATGGGATGGAGTGAAATGTTTCCGAGAAGAGGGCGAAACAGCGCCAGAAGAAAGCCTTTTGCGCAAATGGGAAATAGGCAGCTTCAAAGACATTGCGAGTGCAAAAATGGGTCATATGACTGTCAATAGTTTGGAGGACATTATGAAGGAGTTCCCGGGGTCATTTGGCATGATCAAACCGTTGTGCTTGCGCATTCGGTCCATATTATTCGGAGATACAGCAAGACTGATGTTTGGAACACCAGCTGGAGATCCGGGACAGCTTTATGGCCGTATCATTGCTGCATTCGGCGAGGCTATTGATGACTGCTAGTCGGTTGGATATTTGGCGTTGGGAGACACGATTCGACGCGCTTTCGAAACCCTTCCACTCGGCAGACACGAGATTGGACAGCTAGATATTTGGCAAAACTGTGTGTTCTCTGGCATCCCGGCCATTTAGGCGCAGACTAAAAAACATTTCTTTGCAAATACCACGAACCGTAAGTATGAATATTGCTCTAGATGCGTGACAACCTATGCAGGTTACAGCTACTTCATGTGCCTTGCGTTACAGACGAAGTTGCAAGAGTGGCCAAGCATGAGCCAGCAAGCGCTGGCGAATTTCTTTTTTGAGGAGTATGGTGTTCGTATACCGAGAGCAACCATCGGTCGGTGGGTTAAGTGGACAAGATGGTTGAGAAAAGTAATGACTACCTTTGCCAAGGAGCAGAACACGATACTTCGAGACGATTACATTTACAGGCGATCCTTTTCGAACCAGAACAAATGGTGTTTCTAGATGAGAGCGGAGACGATCGTAGCGTAGCGATTCCAAAGAAGGGTTATGCACCAGGGGTGATGGTCACGCACGTATGTAGCGGTGCAATTGCACCACCCAGTTCCGGACAGGCGAGTGCCGTGCTGGTACGCAAGCCTTCGCTGTAGAGGGGGTCAGATTTCGAAACTTGTGGTCGGTATACAAAGCAAGAATCGTCTGCTGTCATCGTCGCGAACGGGCAGTGGTCAGCCTACCATAGCAGATCTTCACTCTTGTATATGCCGGCGCTTTTCAGCAGAGAAACTACGGTGCAGTGACCGGAACGTAGTAAGGCAGACTGAATCGGCTGTTGGATAAGCGGTGCAAAGCTGCAGAGCCACCAGAAGCGCTAAATGACACTCACACCGAGGAAGCCCCACCATGTGGTGTGCTCGCTGCCTGAGTCTTCGATGTTCTCCGCTTCTGCTGGCTGATGCTTGGGTGGGCATGACGCACCACCAGCAGTTGAGACTATGTACGCTGAAGTATGGCTTGAGGGAAGAGAAAGCTCGTCCTAATTTTTTTTTGTAGCGACCTCACTCCGCGGCTTGTCCTGCGGATTGTACGCCAAACATAGTCGTAACGGAACGCGAAAGACGCTTTTTGGCCCCCCAGATCGGAACGAGAGACAGTTTGTAGCTACCGTGGTCGCCCGGAGTGCCGGGTCTGAAGAAGTTGCACCGCATTCGACGGACGCAAGTCGGGAAACCTCCTTCTCTCGATGTCGTAGTTGACAGAGGAACTGAGCACCGTTTTTCTGAGCTGTGTCGTCGCCGCCCGACTGGCTGCGATGCAATCAAGCTTTGACCTCTTCGCCGATGGGCGGGATACTCCTGCATTACCTGAGCCGGCTTTGAAGATGCCATTCTCGCCATCTTCACTACATGCTATCGCTATTGGTGCACGATCTTTTATCTACACCACAGGGTACGCCATACCTTGTATTTTTAGAACAGAAAGATTTTGATTTTGATGATTTTGACATTTTTGACAATGATTATGACCTTCGAACACCTGGAAGGACCAGAACCCCAGCGTAAATACCCCCGCCGAAGAGCCCAACCGAGCCGACACCAGTGCTGCCCTCAAATCGAACAAATCAAATCCGGACCTATATTTGTTTGTTTGAAGAGTTTTTGAGTCATATTTGTTTGTTTGGAATATTTGAATAAATATATATCAAATGCTGGGCAGATGGACTACATCACAAACGCCGTCGCTCAACCCGCGATGTAAACGGGCGGATCCCAGCTTCACAGCCCCGTGCCTGGTCCAGTTCTTGAGGCACTGCAGCGCCTCCACATCGAAAGCCTCTGCAATGTCAATGATAATTTCGCAAGGCTGAACGATCTTTCGCAGTCTGCAGCCATCGCCGGTATGGCCAAAACATCAAGCGCCAGCTGGCTGAGCACCGGGAACGACCCTTGGTGTGCCATCCACCATCGGACTGGGTCATCCGTCTCCTGAGACTCCAGCCGCATATACCTATCAAGCTCACTGCCCGTTGCTGTCGCCCTGCTCATTCTACTCATGACCCATTGTCTGAAGTCGCTCGCTCGTTCGTGTGGCTTGTCAGGAGCTACCAATATCGTTGCAGGCCCTCCGGTAGATGCCTCGCAGGAACCATGCGGCACCAACGGACGGTACCACTTGTCAATGTATCTCGAGAGCCCCGTCTTGGCGTCTCGTACCCACACAAGCTGCTCTTCCGTTACCCAGTTTATTTCTAGGCATCTGATACCGAGCCCGGGATGAAGGATAACTAATGCCGCAAATAGCGAAGACTCTCCCAGCTTGATATAATACTCATTGAGCTTCTGCCACACATTGATAATACATAGCCTCAGGTAGCGACGATGATCGTCCCCGATATCTGCCACCGCAGATACACCTGCCGGCTTGCCTGGCCTCGTGCACGTGCCAGAAATGTGTTCCGGCATCACTCTCTCCTGCGGCCGGTGCGAGGGCAGATCCACCTCACAATCATCGAACCGAGCTGGGCGTTGCCTGGTGCGACTCGGACGCTCCTGCGCTCATCCACCTGCCCAATGCTACCCCGGATTGTGTCGTCTGTGATATCGTTGTAGAATAATTTCCAGTCCTCCAGATGCTCCAGTAGGTATTCGACATCGGTCAAAACCTCCCATAAGCGGCCGTGCCCATCTCCTCTGCCCCAGCCCTGCATCCTCATAGTTTGCAGATAGAAAGGTTCGAGAATGTGTTTGACCTCTCCCATCAAACAATCCTTGTGGAGGCAGCGACTTGCTCAGTCGGATGGTCTCCGTCAGAAGCACATGGATGGTTTCTGAACATCCTCCACTTTCGGAATAGCCTTGTTCCACAATCTCCCTCACTGGAGGTCTTGCCAAAATAGTTGTTATCGTGGATTACTTGCAGTGCCATGAAGCCATCGCCTTTGTCGCGCAAGCCTGGATACGGAGTTACGAGTAAAATTCACAACGAGTTTTCCTAGACCTGTCGCGCTGTGGCTCTTCGCCTTTATCGGTTATAGAGCGACCAAATCTTCAAGCCGACTGCTTTTTGATTGCGCGACTTGGTAGTCGACGCAACTGCAGTTACTGTCGCTCCTCTAGCTTGCGAACAGTGGATGATAGGAACGCGAATACTTTCCACCGAAGCTTCGTTCCTGATTAGAAGTGAGCCAGGGGGCTTCAAAGTCACAACAACGACAAAACCATTTGCCGTTGTAGAATCTTCCGCTTTTGTAGTTCGACGTCAGCGGCATCGTGGGCAGGATGGGGGTTCAGTGCTTCTTGAACCGCAGTGAAAATACAAGCAGGAGTAATAACGATGTTGGAACATAGTGAGTATGAGAGTCGGCGTGCATGAGACACAGTCTCCAAATCACCCTTCGGAAGACAAACATTAGGCTTGCAGTTGCTGCCGTCTGCTATGGCAGTAACAGGAGGAGCCTGATTGACGCACTACAGCACATCACATGCGTCGCATGAGCTGAAATGCAGGACGCAGCTAGACATGCAGCCGAATGACCAGGAGCAATGATACATCTAGCATCGTCTGGGTGCTTCCAAAGCTGGGGCGGGATGGGAGGGCGGCAAGGCTCGACCATGATTCACCCAGATAAGATGCTAGGCAGCTGCTGGTGCATGCAGCAAGATGGATTCGGTACAGCGTGGGCATCAGCGCGAGGAGCTAGTCACGCTCGCCTCGGCACGTGACGGCGTGCTACTTGAGGAATGAATGAGAGAGATGCCTGTTCGCAGTTGTTCAGCTCAACTAATCACGACGGTGGCAATATACCAACACTTCAAACTGTGTTTCTATATGGTCAGACATTCTAAAAAGCTGCCGCCGGCCGCGTAGCTATGGTCGCGTATAGATCTCGAATAGCCACAGCTGCCTTGTCGCTGCACAAGTAATGATTGACTGTGGAGCACGCAACTATACATAACAATGGTACCGGACGCGGGGCTGTGCTTTGTGGCATGGTTTAATTGGATGGCCGAACTCATCTTGATGCATGCACTGCAGATAATCAGCCACTTCAACAGCGTGAGGGTTTGGCTCTGCCGCCTTTTTGGCTCCTTGAAGCTTGGTCTACCAGAGCTCTTTTGGGCAGGTTGGTTTCTGTTATTGGGGTAACTAGCATGTCGTGTGCTTTTTGGAGGGAGTGGGTCGCAACTCCAGCCCGCACAACACCACGCTCCCGGCTGCCCTCCGTGAACGTTTGTTAAGTTCATGTCTGTCCTTCTTGCAACTGAAATTTTGCCTGTGTCCCCTTTGCAATCCGCAGGAATGATTTCGTCAGCCTCACCAACGTCACCGCGAGAAGCTTTGCATGGATGCAGTTGCCGCTGGTGCTTCGGAGTCCACGGCATCTAGACAAGTCACGTTTTCTTCGTTACTGGATCGGCGCGAGGATTAATGCTTATTTGATGAAGATTTTGCTCTATGGCATGGAGAAAGAGACATCCTACTTAATGCTGTTGTCTTGACTCAGGCGTTCTTCACATATTGCTTTTGAATCATGAAGCGCCTGGGAATCCCATTGGCTAAAAAAAACTCAGACACGCATATCTATTTGCATCAGTTCGTGTCCCGTTACGATTGTATCACTACTCATCAGCTTGGTTCATCCTTCAATTGCACGTGACATGCCTCTAATTTGGTGAGTCAAAACATATAAATGCACTGTGGCTCTTCTTTGACTTTGCAAGGAAAACGGGCCACTGCGTGCCCACAGGAAAACATCTCAACAGCCTTCCCAGCGTCTTTCGAATCATGCCGTTCTACCCATACACGGAGTCTGTGGCGCTGATCGCCCTTATTAAAGGTCAATTAGAACAGAGTTTCTTTCCCGGAATCTATGCTAACGCTGCCGAGCTGCCAGCAAATATGCGAGTATTACACCCTTTCCTAGAGACAGAAGTCATCACATACTATAATGAAAGCGGCGACGTACGTGCCTGCGTCATCAAGAAGGCCGATTACGATCATATTTGTCAAAAGGACATTTTCCGACCGGTTGTGCTGCTTCAGAAAACGAGGGAATCCTTCAAGCGTGATGACGATCACCCTTTGGCAAAGGAGCAGACGAACACGGAGTATTCTATACTCAGGGCGCTCCTATTTGAGACACAAACGCGAGCCAATTTAATTCTGAAGGATGTATCCGCGAACACTGATAAATAGTTGGATAAAGCGACGTCTTATTTATGATGGACTAGTTTCTTGACTATGCAAGTGACCTTACTTAAGCCTTGTAATGCGTATAGTGGCTGTTCTTTTCGCTATCCGAAGTTGTATCCAAAATGCTTCCAGGGCTGCCTACCATTTTTGTGTTGGTGGCAGGCGGGCCGTGCGGCGATGACCAGGCCTGTTAACCTGCAGTCTAAGCCCCCCCGTGACCAATCACTGTACACGAACTGAGACTGGTCGGTTTCCTTTCTCACTGCTACGAGCCGCTACCCTGAGTATATACCTGTGAGAGTAGATGCATGTGCCGCCGTAAAACCGTGACATGCGCGCACAAGGTCTGGAGAAAAGACATTTTGTCGGCGAGCGCAAGTTCGTTTCATCAAAATAGTTTTCTCTGCAAGTCTCAGTAGTCGTGCGCGATTGAGTTATCGACAATCTAGTCAGTAGAGACACATAGCATCTCGAAAAGAGGCATAGTCGCGATTCATGTACGGCTCTAGTTGTAATACGGCATCAATCAGAGGGCGACGGTGCACAACGGTGCACGGGATGGTGCGCATGGAGTGGCTACGATGTCATGACGCCACCGAAGAAATTTGGCGTAGATGTGTGAGTTGGGCCTAACTGGAGTCAGCTGCTAATTCTAGTAACTTGCCCCGAACCTCCCGAAGACTACCACGTTGGTCCGCCTGGTGACAAAAGATGACGACGTCCACTTTCATTCTTTTCGATGTAGGTGGGGATTGTCGTTATTATTATGCCTGTCAGGTTCCTCCATCTTCTCCCCGACCCATTGTCTTTTTACGGGCAACAATTTTCGGATAGCCTTAACTTACGAGGGGAGTGTTGTTAGTATTGCGCCTCAGTTCTGGCCGTCCATCTTCTCCTCGAGCCATTGTCAGTTTTTGCACGATGTTCGAGCGGCCTCAACAGTGATTAGTGACTTTCGTCTGATTAGTGCTTTTGGGCGCAATCGGTCTGGCTGATGCGTTAGTGGCGTTCTGGCCGCTCCCTCTCTTGTCATCGCCAGGCTTCCATTTCCGCCCGTATGCAAGCCGCCACCATCGGCGTTGGTTCGTGTGGCCATGCATGGCTCGTCGTGCCTGACTGATGGTCACTTTCCGCTTGGCCGCTTGGCCGCTTGGCCGCTTGGCCGCTTGTCCACTTGGCCGCCCGCTTGTCCAATTGTCCAATGTTTTGTGTATTTCGCCATTACTGGGCGGTTTTCCCACCAGCAACTTCTTGACCCGCTGGTTACTGGCAAGCGGCCTTCTGGCTCTCCTCTGCCTCACAAGTTTTTCGGTTGCCTTATTTTGGCTCCGGTCAATGACCGTCTCCGCAGCTATTTTTAGCATGCTAGTTGTCTAGCGGGGGCCGACCCTCCTGTCTGGTCTCGTTCCGGCCCTAGCGGGCAAGCCACTTCCTGTCTAACAACCCGAGTACAGCGGGCCACGCGAAAAGGCTAAGATGGGCTAGATCATTTTGGCAAGGTTTCGCGGCGATGATCAACCTAGACCGTGGCTTCCTACTCGTCCAATATTGAACCACCCAGCAGCCTGTCCACGGTGGAGACAAGTAGTGCGCCCTCCTTTTTTTGTGCGGCTTACCCGCTTTGCCTAGATGGCGCAGTTGCTATTGTCTGTGTGGCACAACGCCGAGCAGGCCGAAGAGCACTTCCCGACGTGAAAGAAGGCTTGCATTAGAAAGAGACCCTAGCTGCGCGCGGAACATCGAAGAAGAGAAAACAAAAGTTCGCCAAAATGATCTATGGTTCGCCGTTGGCCCTGAAGGATTACCTTACACATTACACAGGAGCCTGTGAAACGAGGATATTCTATCAAAAAAGGACTATTAATACAATTTACCCAGGGTCACTATGCAATACACATGGTATTAGTTTATTCTGTCGAAAGTTTTATCGGTTCCAATTTTGTCGTGATCATTGATATACCTGTTTCTGATGCACCAAAACTACGGTGGTGTAGGGTAGACATCACGGGTTGGGCGGGGCGCAAAAGCTGCTGGGTGAAAGAATCATAAATGTAGTCAGCCGCGGTTTTTTTTTTTTTTTTTTTCACGGCGCATAGCGATTCGGGAGCACCAATACGGCCCGAGGCCACTAGGCAAGAGCAACATCCTCTAACAGTTCAACATAATGAAATCAGATGACTAGATTGTGTCCTCTTCACTGTGGCCATTGACCATCCTACGTCACTCAGTCTAGGGCGGCCAGTCTTGAATCCATGATCGGTTTTGTTCTAGGGGAAATCGGGTGAAGACCGAATTTTGCTGGGACACATTCTCGTGGCAGATTACACTGCTGTCATTCAACCCGTGATTGGGCATTAGAGAGCGGTTTGGGGGGACGCACACAGGGCGGCTAGCACGAGTAACGTGAGGGATGGCAAATAGGAGAGCTGCTGACAAATGCGCTGCTGTCAGTAGGCTGGGTTCATGCCTGCCCCAGAACATAGAGGATGGTCCGCCGCCTGCTAAGCAGCGTGAGAAGAGCAACCTCTTGGGAACAGGGAGTTTGGGGGGGCAAGGGTATTTCGAAGAATCGAGCATACCACCAAATCTGTGGGTGTCGTAGGCAGCCTTTGCCCTAGTATAGCTTCTCGCCACCAGCGTCAGTGTCTGGTAATGGCTCAAGAAGCTCACAAGAGTCAATTTCAGATGAACGTTTTATCAAGAGTAGAAAACTGACATAAGGATTACTCTTCAAGCTGCATTGCGCAGTCTGTACATAATAATCAGCATGCCATCTTTTGCGTCGCTAAAACCGTCCTTCTTCGACTCTTACGGCTACTTGTGCCCTTGCGAGGGAGCAAATGGCGGCAAGAGTTTGACAAACTAGTGCCATTGGCGGTGCAGTTCCAGCAACTACCTAGCTTTACCTTTAGCTAGATACAACGTACTAATTGACTATGCATGCTTTATACCGCTATTTTGCCGCCTCTCTGGTGCCGACACTGGCACTCCTATGCTTTCTTTGCAAAAATATGGTTGTGTAAGGTTGGTCGGGTGTCGGCAAAGGAGCTCTGGCTCGGGCAATCTGCTGGTGGCTGCCAGCCAAGGCACATCCGCACTTGCGGAAAGTTAAACCTCTTCGGCGTAGTATGCGATCAGATGGCCGGCCCGTGGCGGGATCGTTCGATCATCGTGTTCGTGCCTGTTCGAAATTGTTCCCGCGTAGCACACGCCTTCCCCCACCCCCACCCCCTTTTTAAGTTGGGAGTTCGGACACCCTCCATCACGTGCACCAAGATTCCTACGCCATGGAGCAACGGCACCTACTAGTACGTCAAACCGCGTCAGACCTCGCCAGATGGAAGAGTGATTTGGACTCTCGTAAGCTACGTAGCTTGAATTCTTTCGCTGTCGCGAGGATGCGCCACCCATTTGTTCCCTTGAGGCAAATGAGCAGACTTGCAGACCAGCCATCCATTTCAATCCAGCTGGGGCTTAATGCTGTCATCCAAACTTGGCGTTTATGTGACGAGTATGCTTGAAAGAAAGCCTAGCATGTCTATTTTCGCCTCCTATTCAATACACCATGCTTTCGGGTCCTGTTGCAACAGCGTATGGGCCAGGCTAGGCAGCTGGGGGCAAGAACTAGAGCCGCCGAATTTTGACATAGACAGGGGTTCCTGCTGCCGAAGGTACCTATATTATACACTGTTACGGGCACCACTCATGTGCCGCAATTTTGGTGGGAGGACATTTTTAGAGGTCTGAGTTCTTCGAAATACCCGTGCCCCCCCAGCCCCGAAATGCCACTGTGCCCAGGGACTTCCCTTTCTTAGATACTATGCTCGATGTATCTGAAGCACTACCACTTCGTCCACTTGGATCAGCAGCTCGTAAATGATCTTTGCCGCCTTGCTGACAAGATGCTAGCCCTACATCCAAGCGCAGCCTCAGAAGACCCAATACTCCCTTTTCTGCATCAACTTGTGCGTTAACAAGTGGCCGCTCTCAAAGACAATAGAGCATAAGGGGATTTTTGTCTCAGTGGTTCAAGCTTAAACTAGGGACTCCCATGCGCTCCTGCCTTCTTGTTGTGATGCCTGGCTGCGGCGGACAACGGAGCTAACCCCCCTGTAATGCCCACCTGGGAAAAGCTGACAGATTTCCTGGTCCTGATTTACAAATCTACCATCTTTGACGTCACAGCACTGGGTTTCGTGATGTCGATGCTCTCAACCAGGGCTAGGTGTGAAAATGGATATGGTTTATTCCTGTCTTGTTATGTCTGAGCCAATAAAAGTCATAGTGAATACTCCTAATCTCTGCACGACCCGCAAATACCGTTCTACAGTTCCTCTCGGAAAAGTACTTTTAGCCCGCAGATATTCCGTCAGACCTGCTAGGCCTGACTATTTGCAGAACCCAGACCCAGCCCGCACCGTCGCAGATTTATTTTAACATTTTATTTTAACCTGAAGATCGCGCACGGCGTATTAATAAGGGGTTTTTTTTAACATTATTTCTTTTGTAAATACTTTGATGCCTCTCTTGGTTTCCATCCACCTTTGTTCTCAAGCCTCCACCGTAGCTACGATGGAGCCTGCACTACTTTGTAGTCTTTCTCTCCACAGCTCCCCAATGGAGATCGATAGCCCTACATTCCCTGCACCCTGTTACTCACCAATGGAGATGGACTCTCCGTGGCTGAGCACAATACACTGCCCCGCTCCATATCGCGACCATTGTACGGGACCACGGGATCTTGCCAGCGACGGTCCTTACCGGGCGTGGGGGTGGTTGCCCAGCAGAGGCAATCCGTCTTCCAGTTCCCGCTACCACGCGGAATCATGACCGACTTGCGGCGCAACGATCGATCCAAAGAGACGTTAGGGTAAGTGCCCTGTACACATTCAAGCTGTGCTCAGCTAACCATTAAGTCACTTGAACAAGCTCTCGCCAGGATTTCATTGCTCGAGAGTCGAAATAAACTACGAGAGAGGAGCAGAGACACAGCTTTTGGTAGCCTGCCAGTACATAAAGCAATCTGCCTCCCTATGGCAAGCATCGGCCTGGTTTACCGGCTTGAGACGGTCCTGCGGGGGTGTGCTTTACGAAAATTGACTGAATTGATGCCTTACCTCGGCTACATATCCCTCTTCGAGAACGGTAGTAGATACCGGTAGTCGTGAGTATAATCTTACGCAAGTTTTGCCAATTAAGCAAATTTTCTCTCTCAGAGTTGGAAGTAAATGTTTTCCGAAGCAGCACCCTTCCCAGTTGCACGGAAATGTCGGCAGCCCATGCATCTGAGGGGCGGTGCCTCACCGAATTTCTGGATGAAATTGCTTGAATGACAAAGATACTAAGCCACTTCTTGCCAGTGTGACCGTCGTTTCCGTGCTACCACCCTTCAAAGTGTTGGCCCGAAGTGAAATGCAGGAAATGCACGAACTCCCGGACTGTTAATTATTTTCCCTGCCGGGAAGCGACATCTTTACCTTGTTGTTGCCGCAGCCGTGTTTAACCGATGTGGGGCACCGTAAAATGGGTGAACTCGAAGGCAGGAGCTGGCGCGTGCCAGCCAATCGCCGAGTGCTACTGGATGTGGATAAGCCAGGTACGGTCATGTGGCCCATGAATCTAGGTAGTCTTTTATTCTAATAGTCAATCATACTAGTAAACCGTAAACCTGCGTACCCACACTCTTCATCAACTCTTTACTTGGTTCGCCCTGCAATTAAACATGGCTGAGCTGGACGAGCTGTGCAATCGCATTACCACAGATCTGGATTTGCTAGGCCCGGCGTTGCGCATCACGTCACAGTCAGCAACTCAAAATGAAGCACTTGGAGCTCTTGTTGCCAGTCTTCGAAACGCAGTGGCGACAATTGAATCCAAAACTGGTTCACACCAGCATTTGTGGTCAGAAAAAATCTGGAAGGCCAGCGAGCGAGATCGAACCAAAGCGCAGGAAGTTATTCAGGCAGTTTTAAGCGGTGGCCATTTCGGAAGCTCGGCAGTTTTTCGCAGGAATATTAAGCTGATTTTCCAAGGGCCTCCTGAATCCAATTTTGATTCAAAAGACACTGTCTGGAGGAAGGCGGTGATTAAGAAACGTTGTGAACGGATAATGCAACTGAGTACTGATGGGATTATTTCGTGGGCTATTGCGTATTCTCCCACTAACTGGAATCCTTGTTCTATGTCAAATGACATGTTCAGCTGTTTGCTAGAAGACATAGAACCGGCGGACAGGAAACTATGGCCACTAGCAGTATGCGATACGCTTTCAAAACTGGCCGAAGTGGAACTTCCCGAATGTCGTAACCAAGGATGCAAACCACTCAATTCAATCCACTGAATAGCTCAGTGGCGTTGAGTTGACCTAGTCAACTGCGAGCCTCAGTGTCGTTGATCAACTGAGCTCGAGGGCGACATCACTTCACTTAATACCCTGCATCATACGGCCTACCACGAATCTAGTTACTGGCCAGTGAGGGAGCCCAGTCGTGCACTTCTTATCCAGCTCGGCCGATGCAGGTACACATATTAAGACAACTGTAGCACAATACAACATAGTGTCTCTATCATCTATGGTATCTATGGCATCTATGACGTTGCCGACGACAACCACCGTGACCGTGGCAACCCCCGAAATCGCTACGTTGCGGAGCATAGTAACTACAAGACTTCTCGGAGAACTATTTTATCTTATGTAGGCTTTGGCTGAATTTCGCACATAATTCCGGAAACCGAGGCGACATTTGGGCACGGCGGCGACAATGAAAGGACTACAGACAGTTGCTGATCGACTATCCAAAAATACGACGGACTGGGCATCAAATAGCCTCGGCTGTTGATGTCTCGCCGCCCCCGATCGAATCTCACCGAGCAAGACGCATTTGCTCGCTTCTGCATTGGCTTGGCCGTTTTATTCATACAAAAATCTAGCATGGTACGAAATCTTCTCAATATCGTACGTGGTAGCGTCTACAGCAATCGCTAACACGGTGTTGATCCCCGAAGCCGCTGCGCTGTGGAGGCAGTCTTCCGGAGCGATGAAACCTATCACGCCATCTGCACGGATGGCGGCTAGAAAGTGGCTACCACAGAGACCATTTGCCTCTCTCTGGACATTTTCTTTGTTTGGCGACTCCACTCGGCCCAGAACGTGCCACTTTTGACTTTCGGAGCTCCAAGAATACAACATCATGCGATTGTTGTTGGACAGTGATGGACTCCCTGTCTTGAGCGCGATCACTAGCTTCCGCATCTTCCTCCGACTCGCTCGGCAGTGAAGAATCTCCGGAGTCCTCAACCAGGATCGTTTCCCAGGATTCTCTCGGCTCTGTTCTTTTCTCGCTANTGCCTAATATGCTGCCAATACGACTGCACCTGCTTCAAAACGGTCAGCTGGTGGGCGCCGACGCTCCACTGCATATTACCTCGAAATTCCGGAGGCTGATGACTCTGTGCATCATCCTCAGCCAAAACCCGGCGCGCAGACCCTTCAGAGCTAGGAGGGGATCGAGCGCGGCTGCATATTCGGGAGCTCTTTTGACGAGTCGCCTCGCGCAGGATCGGGCGTGATCCGTGGAGAGCCTGGCAAGCGCAAGCTTCATACCCTGCCTGTCCTTATTTAGGTAGCAGCTTCGGAGATCACAATAGACGGCTGTGTCTTCCTGACGCAGCAGCCACTCCGGCGAATCAATTTTCCCTTGTCCTCGGGGCATTGTCCCGGTGAAAGTCGCGGGAGCTACCCATCGCTGGTCGGGGCGGCAGCAGTTTATATCGTACGCACCGTGGCCAAAAACCGCTCCTTCCTTCAGTACAAAGACGGCATGCGGTCCCGCACCAGGCACAAGCGGCCACGCAACGGACAGGACTATGGACAAGAGACGCCTCACGCAGTACCAGGTTGGCCACAGTGTCAAAGATGGCGACGACGGCTGCGCTGGCAGCGACGACAACGCTGGCAACGGCGGCTATAGTGGCAAGGTTGCCAAACATGGCAAACATGGCAGGCAGAACGAGTGCGCAAGCGACGTTCATGGCGAAACTGCTCCCGTACCACCCATCAGGCGCATGGCACCGCCTAGAGTCGCCCTTCAGCCCCCGGCTGTGACGAGGCTGAAAGAAGAACCTGCCCATGTGAAAGAAGTCAAAGCGCTCTGCGCTCCTCTTGAAGGGGTTCCATGGGCGGAGGGCCGTTACGAGACGGCCTACGTCACTCAGGACTTCGACGGCGACGCCACCGTCGCTGTGGGCGCCGAGCGTGTCGTGATGATCAGGCAATTTCCCCGTTCGGACCAGCACATTGTTCAATTGTACCTGCAGCTGCGACACAGAAACGTCGTCGAGGTTGTAGAGGCTTTCCGCGACGAAGACTTCCACTATATAGTCATGGAGGAAATGACACTATGTCTGCACCATTTCGTTCGCTGTCCAACGCTTCCCAGCTGCGAGCAGCTGCGGTCGATTCTTGTCCAGGCACGAACCCTCAGCCCACACACGGCGCTCCCCATGCTAACAGTTCTAGGTACTCGATGGGTTGCTTTTCTTGCATTCCATGGGTCTGGGCTACGATGCCGAGCATGCTGCCACTCGAATTACCCAGAACGATTCGCAGAGGTTCGAGGAGGCTCATCATGGCCTTCGATGTAGGAACATACTCGTGAACCGCCTCGGACAGGTGAAACTAGGTACGGTCCTCTCGGTGCGACCGCGGAAGCTACGCGAGACCTGACCTGTGAAGCAAACCTAGAAAAGCTCGCCCCTCTGACGGCCAAGAGCAAGAATCGCGACGCGGCCGCTGTTGGCGAAGTTACCCTGCACCTGATGCAGAAGGACGCCGGGCGGGGTGTTCGGGACAGCCGTCGGTGGCACGCGTTCCTGAGTTTCGTCGCTCTCGCTGCCAGCGCCAGCGGCGTCGCCCAGCTTCGTGGAGTGAGTACATCATGTGCATTGTCGGGAATTACGCTGACCTCGAAGCATCAAATTCTGGCCGACGTGTCCCCGGGCCACGAGCGGTCAGTTGTTGCTCTCTATTACACCGCCGCGGTGGCTAGCCTGAAACTCTATAAGATAGCCGAAGACCCTAGCAAGAAGCTTGATCAATGTAGCCCAACATGAGTGTGCTCACTCTGTACGAAATATATGCTGTCATCTTGTTCGCTGCCTTTGGCTCCCTGTTGTTTCGTCGTCCGCTTGCAGCGGTCTGCCGTTTTGTGGCGCCGATATCGCTTCGTCGCGTCCTTTACAAGCTGCCATTTCGTCGTCTAGTGCGGCGGCGCTCCCTCTTTGGCCCGTTCTACACCTGCAAAGTTCTCGCGTACGCGATCGTCTTTGCTATGAACGCGGTTGTTCTTTCTGTGGAAACTAGGGAAACGGAAAAATCGGCCTTTTCCGTGCGGCTCGCCACACTGTCCGACGCTACGGCTCGGGCCAAGTACCTTGCGCTTCTGAACCTGACTGTCACCTACATCTCCCCGCACCACTACGGCGTCGCGGACGTTTTTGGATTGTCGCTACAATTGTTCCAGCAGGTCCATCGCGTGGCGGGCTTGCTGTCTTTGAGCCTCATTTTATTCCCCATCTCTGTAGCGCTTGCGGAGGATCCCCGCAGGTTCGTGGCGAGCGATGAGGGTCGCATCGCGATCATGGTGCGTACTCCACCAGACCGACCGTACCGAGCTCCTTCTCACTCTTTAGGTCATTGCCTGCATGGCTGCTCTCGTGGCGGCGTCGCTCGTCAAACCGGTCGCGTACGAGGTTTTTCTCAAAATGCACGAGATCTCCACAGCACTGCTCGCGTACCTGCTGCTGAGCCAAGTGCTCGCGGATTCGAGCTTCAACAGGCTACCTCTGTATATCTACGGCGGCGTCGCGGGTCTCTTAAACGCGTTCTTCCTGTGCCGTTGCGCCTACTACAACTTTGCCGGCCGGGAACGACCTCGCCTTACCTGCTCCGAGATTGCGGCCTCGAGAATCCATAGCCGGAGATGGCTTCATCTGAAACTCGAGGTCCCCCGACGAGTGCATGTAAGGCCTGGCCAGCATATCAGCGTGTGGATTCCCGGGGTCCAGCTCTTGTCAAGCCATCCCTTTGCCCCAGTGACGACGACCGGCAGCAGGGGCACAGTGTTTCATCTGTTTGTCCAGTCACGAAGCGGAATGACGAAGACGCTGGCTCGACCGCTTCTTCCATCCGCCACGGCCGCTGACGAACTGGAGAGGCAGACAGTCGTAGTGCGCCTCAACCGGAAGGGGGCGATCGTTCAGACGAAGCAGACAGTCGATCAGAGCCAGTTCATCCCGCGATTTGCTTTCTTCACCGGCCCCCACGGACGGAGCGTGGATCACAGAAAGTTTGAGACCGTGATTTTAGTTGCCAGTGGCTTTGGGTACTGGTCTCTGGATGGATACTTGGAAGACATGCTTCGGACTGCGCGCGCAGACACGAGGACACGAATGATCGTGCTGGTCTACAAAGGCAGAACGCGTAAGTCGCATTTCGAAAATCTAGGAAACACTCAGCTGACCGTGTTGACAGCAATCATGATAGAAGAGGCGATAAATAAGAGACTGGGGGATGATGCGAATAATCCCGACGCTAGCATGGTACGGCAACCTACCGCCTGTCGATAAAGAGGCTGATACTGAAAATAGACAAAGCGTTTGCGAGTGGTTTTCTACCCGGCTGACCTCAGAAAAGATGCATTCCAGGACGACAGTCGATTCTGCGACATGGATAAGCTGGGAAGGATGAAGAAATCCAAGCCCCCGGGGCGCAGGGAGAAATCAATGGCCACCAACGAACCAGACAAAGTTCCCAGGCACAAGGTTGGCAACAAAGGCCGTCTTTCTTTCCTACCAGAAGCACCTCTTCTCAAAGACGTGGTGGAAGACCCCTACGCGTTCGAGACTGGTGTAAAATACACAACGAAGCAAAGTTCGTTTGACTACGGCTCTGCGAACGAAACCGATAGCTTGATCCTAGCGTCGGCCGAAGAGCAAGTCGTTGACGAACTAAAACAGGCCGTGGCCACTTCAAAGAAGAAACTCCGTCTACATGTGCTGGATTTTATCCCCACAAAGTCTCGAGAGCGTGGTGATGACGAGTTTGAAGTTCGCCGGGTACAGTCGCCAGCCGTCACGCCAGGCTGATGGGCTTCCGGCCACAAGGCAGAGACAACAGCCAGCTCGAGCGCCGGCGGCGCGTCGTCGACCAATTCGCAGTAGATGGGAAGGAAACAAATATGGAAAAGATCAATTCACAGACTGTATTATCGGTGTCTTCAGGCGACCGCGCCGCGCTAAAATACAGCACCCAAGGCCTCTAACTAGCGACTACGCTCCGCCAGGACCCCGACAAGTGAGGTAAGTATCCATCCACATAAGAAAAGCCACATTTCCGCGCGAGGCCACGACAAGTTGCGCAGCCTGCCCGCTCCACACTGGGGTCGGTTAGAGATGCACGTAGAACTCTGGCTTATCGGATGACCACCACATGTCCACGGGCAGCCATAAAAGGCCAACAACAGCAAGAGCCCTCAGACTTCCTGCCTCCGCCTAATCCAATAGTCACCCACGAGAGTGTGGTTGGACAAGTCTTCGTCCGATACCCAGCCTGGGCAGAGATAGCCTTCCCAAAGAACTGCATAGTATACATCGCCGAAGGCGTCTTCGTGGTGTCCAATTACGTCCCTGATCGTATTATGTGCCGGGTCGCCGAACTGCGGTCTCTGATTGATATCGTACCAGAGTTCAAGGCAGATGCCCGTGTCGAGAACCCAGAGCAGCGCCGGCGGAGGCAGTGAGCAGCCGGTCTCGTCTACTATCTCGGCCAGTACACCCCTAAATACGTGGGAGGAAATTTCAATGGTCCAGAGCACCTCGAGCAGGTACAGGCTAGAGGACCAAGGACAGTTGATGTGCCGCCGTCGAAGCAGATCGTCGCGGAAAGTCATCGTACGCAACAAAAGTCCGCGCCGTGTACGCACCAGCAGATCAGGGACTAGGCCGCGACGGGCAGCAGTGTGCTGCCATGTCCCTTTATACCTACATGCTACAGGAAGGGCAGCCGTGAAGCGGCCAGTTTCGACCGTCTCGGGAAGCTCATAAGCAGGCTTGCCCCAAGTCGAAGCGTCTCGACCAAACCGCACGCCAGCCACGTCATGGACCAAGCAAGCCTCTCCGGTTCTGCTACGCAGGTGGTTGTGAGCTCACTGACGTCCATCTGGAGCGAGAGCGTTGCTCTAACGGCCTGTACCGCCAGCTGGCCCTCCCCCGTGCCGTCTGACATATCTGTGAGCCTGATAACTGGCATGTCTTCCGCGAATGCTCGCTCCAACATCACGAAAAGCGCGTCCGCGCCCTCAGGCGCACCCCTCTGGCCAGGAAACAGTTCTTCGGATGGTACCATTCCTTCCTCAGCGCCTTTGGCATCTTGGACATTGTCGGGGCCGCCGGTGCGAACCATGCCACTGGCCAACACCGCCTCTGGCGCTGGGATTAGCTTCTTTGCTGTCGCCCTCGCTGCGGCTAGCCTAATTTTTCTTGCACCG
>MWMN01000197.1:0-23633 GCA_002968875.1 Cordyceps cicadae | reverse complement strand
GGTAAGTTCTCAAGCAGCCTCTTCTCATCGAGATCAAGCTCGGACGCCGACGGGAACAGCCGCTGCGTGCCGAGCGCGTCTTGGATACGCGCGAATTGTCGCTGGCAGAGCTCAGGAAAGCCGGTCCACGGGCATATCCGCAGCGGGTAGTATTTTTTTACAATATCGGTTCGGCCGTGCGTGGTCGACTTGGACTGTTGGCCTTCGGAGAGTGTTCGGGTTGCCTGAGTCGGCGGCGGGAGGAGGCGTGTCATATGGTAATTTAGGAGATGTACCCGCTTCAGGTAGTCCTCGAGCGGTTGGTCTAAAGGCAATCAGTCAGTCAGTCGGGCAATGAGGCTCAAACGTTGGTGGGGATAGGCAGGGCGGCCTTACCGCGTGTCGTCTTGTTATGCTCCTCTCGTTCTCGCTGCAGCGCGGCATTGATGGCTCTGGTGTTCTGCTCGGCATGCTCACGAAGGCGCGTCTCCTGCTCACGCAGACGCCTCTCCTCATCAGCTCGACGTGTCTGCTGCTCGCGCAAACGCCTCTCCTCATCAGCCCGACGTGTCTGCTGCTCGAGCGCCCTCTTGAGCCGCTCAATTTCTTCCTCTTGTGCCATGGCTGGCGTTTGGTAGTCACCGTCCCAGTTCGGTGGTTGTCACCGTCTAGTTGGATGGTTGGTGCTGGTCTTCGGCTGGGATGCTTACAGTGGGTTGGGTTGGGTACCTGCATTCCACGTGACATGTCGTTGCCTGACACTTGGCCTACCTTCATGACTACTAGACGTCAACCACCCCCTTCTCGGCCATCTTTCATCTACATCACAAGGTATACCCTACATTGTGTTTTTTAGACCAGATAGATAGCGGAATAAATTATAATAAACTTGCACGAATTCCTGAACCATACTCCCAACGGCATTGCGCCTGCGCCACCAAATGCCGCTAGCGCTCGCGATGGCGTTGGATGGCCTGCGGAGAGTCATCATCCGCGACAGCATCCCAGCGCGCACCCACCCCTTTACCGGGAGTAGCAGCCCTGCTCAGCATCGGTCTACACGACCGGCAATCGAAATCGACAGCAATTGCTCAGCACGAATCGCTTTGTGCCGCTGGCGGGCGAGGACCGAGGAGCCGAGGACACCCTCGCCGACGCCGAAGTCCCGATTGCAGAAGCCTAAAGCCAACTCGATACATGCGCCAGCTTTCTCCGGGCGTACTCACAGGCAATCGCGAAATGCGCCGAACAATTCTCCTCTGGATACGGAAAGGGCTTCGCGCAGCACCTTCGAACAACCCTCCTGCGACACTAGTTGCCGCAAGTCGCACGCACCAAGAAACAGCAAGAGAATCCTGATCCGCGTTCGAAAGGACTCAGCATTCTTCGACAACATTCGAGATTCAACTAGCAATCCGCGACAAGCTACATCTGGAATTAGCGGACCTGCCAAACTTTCAAAGAAACTAACACAGGATTTGCATGAACACCCTGCACTGCAGAGATCTAACAAAAGATTATGCAATTAGCAACTATGAGGACCCCCTGGTTGGGCCTGAGATTGCGGAAAAGATATCGAACGGCACACCCACGTCGTTAAGGATTTGCCACGGACGAGCACGTCGTGCGACGGCACAGAACTTGACTACGAGTCTACGGTGGAAGAGGCCATCAAGGAACAGACTGGGCTTCGTCCAGTCCACTGGAGAATCACCGAAACGGATAGAGGTTTCCGATCAATTCGTATTGTTTACCGATCGCCAATGTCTGTTCCGTCACTTTTTGCTTAAGCTCTTTGCTTCTTCCTTCGGGTCTCCCATCTCTTCATACGACTTCTCCAGCTTCTGGAACATGTTTCTGCCTGTCTCTCCATTGCTCCGCGCTTTTCCGGCTCTGTCCTGGTTCAACTTCCGACTCGACTGATTCGCTGGGAGCATCTCGTTCATTAATCTCGTTTGCCTCCGCAGCCACTTTTTCGACCGTGTTGAGAGCCGTAGACATTTTCGAGCTCGCGCTCACGACGCGTCCTGATCGCCTCGGTATGGAAAGCGGGCTCCCATCCTGGCTGTTGGATTTCTGCCGGTTGACTTCCTCCAGGCCGTCGGCTTCGACGCGTAGAAATGACCTTTCGCTCACCGTTCGTTGTAAATGTGAAGCACTTTTCAGGCGGCAGTGCGTGCCAAGCAACTTTTCCCGCATCGCTGTACCGTGCGTCGCTTTTGACGGCCAGTAGCACCACCGGAACGGGGGCGTCGCAGTGATAAGCGGCCGTGGGAGACGCGGGTGTCACGGTTGCTGCCCAGATGCCTCTATGGTGGCGGGCGGTGCCGGTGACCCGCCATGTCATTTTGCTGCCGAGGCCACCGATCTTGGTGAGGATGGCCTCGGGGCACTTCCGCTGAAGTATGATGATGTTGTCACCGTGGACTCGCAGCGCATCTGGGGATGCCTCTTGCCAAATCGGCATCAGTTCCAGCAGCCTTTTAGAATCTTCGGGCTCAATGGCGTAACTCGTATAAGAGACGAAATTAATTTTCGATGCGCAGCGGGGCTGGTCGCAAGAGGGGAGGCTGCTTTACGATGGCTTCGTTGTGCTCGTTGATCATACGCAGTACCTGCACGACCTCGACGACCGTATCCAGCGTCGTCTGGGTGCTAACAACCTGAACCACTTCTACCCGGATCGGTCCGCGCGTTGGCCACTTGCACTGCATATTGTTGTAGCGTTCCAGAAAATCGCGAACCCCTGTGTATGCGCTGACCTGCCCTCGTAGATTCGGATCTCATTGGCGTGCTTATACGTCTCCACGAGCGCGGTGATGAGCTGCTGGAATTCTGACGATCTCGGTCTGCAGTGTGTAGCACCGGAATTCGACCAGTACTGCACAGCCAATTCCATTGTCGTCGTCCAAATGCCGGCCCATTCCTCGCACCGTCAAGCTGATTGGTTGAGCTGAAGCGGGGATGCCATCTCCGATGCCAATGCTCTTACGCATACGTTCGTACGAGAAAGCTGCAGCGCGGAAGCTGTTTGACTGGCTGAAAGTCCTGTGTCCATCCCGGGCTGGCCTACCGAGTGGCACACTCCGCAGGGCTCTCGTACTAGACACTCCCTGCGTTCTGAAATTCGCACAGTAGCCCAATATCTACCTAGGAAGCTATTACTACTACTAATTAACTCTGTCAACTTGACTAAGCGGCCGGCAGGTAGGGCTTTTGCAAATTAGGGCTTTTGCAAATACCGTAAAAACCGTTATGGGTACTGTAAAAACCGTTACTGTATGGGTGTCGCGGGTTTCTAACATAAGAATTTTAGTGGGGTGTATTTTGGCGGCTGCTTAGAGAGCTAGAAATAGCGGTTCTTACTTACCTCGCTCGGTAAATTAACTAAAAGCATGAGCGACACCCATCCCGGTTTTTACGGTATGTACAGTATCGCGGCTATCCCTCGTCCTTAATGAGCCGCTCGACCAATTTTACCTCAGCCATCAACGGCTTGCTGGAGCTTCCAGTCCCCTATCGGCGGTAGAACGTGCATAACGGCAAGGAAAGGCTCCTTTGAGAACTATAGATAACCCGAGCTCCGAGACTAGTTGCTCGCCAGCTTCTTCATTGTACCTTCGCCTCTAATGGTTCCCTCCAATGTCAACCTCCACCTTGCAGGTGTTCTTGCTGCTGCTGCTACTGCGCTGGCAGGCTTCAACCCGGAATCCGGCCAGAATGTCGCTGTCTACTGGGGCCAGAACGCGGCGGCTAATAGTCCAGAGAGTCATGACTCCCACCAAGAGCGACTTGCATTCTATTGTGATGAAGCTACCATAGACGTCATCGATATAGCCTTCATCACCGGCATTACTCCAGTCACCGTCAATTTTGCCAATGCTGACAGATCGAAAATTGAGGAAGATATCAAGAGCTGCCAGGAGAAGGGCAAGACTATTCTGATTTCTATGGGCGGTGGTTCACCTGCCTTAACGAACTGGAACAGCATCTCTGGCGCTGAAAAGTCTGCGCAGCTTATCTGGGACATGTTTGGCCCCATGCCTTCCGAGAAGATTGAGCGTCCATTCGGCTCAGCCGTCGTTGACGGTTTCGATTTTGATTTCGAGTCCGCCATCAACTACCTTCCTGCTTTTGCTGGCAAGCTACGTCACCTTATGGACGCCGCTACTGAGAAGAAGTTCCTCCTCTCCGCCACTCCGCAGTGCGTCAATCCCGATGTTAATCTCGGCCCTACTCTGGACGCCGTTCCCTTTGACATGGTTCAGATACAGTTCTATAATAATCCATGCGGGGTGGACAAGTTTCAGCAAAGCGTGCTGAGCCAGCCTGACTTCAACTTTGCTGTCTGGGACGAATGGGCCCAAAAGAGCAAGAATCCAAAAGTCAAGGTTCTTATGGGCATTCCTGCAAGCATGGCCGCTGGTGTTGGCTACACCGGGGGCCCTACATTGAAGGCAGCTTTAGACTGGACCAAGATGTATCGTTCTTTCGGTGGTGTTATGATGTGGGACATGGCTCAGTTGTATGCCAATAAAAACTTCCTTCAGGAGGTTGTCAACGACCTCGATAGTGACAGTCAGCCGCCCCCTAGCCAATCCCCCTCTTCCACTTCTACTGGCACCGCCACTGCTCTCTCCTCTCCCCTAAACGTAGGGCGCTGGCAGCCGCTACGAGGTCAGAGGGTCATGGATCTTGCGGTGGTATACGGGAATGAAGTGGCAAAATTGTTCAATTCGCCGCCATGGAATCCCGACGTGCGTGACGTGGATGTGATCTGGCCGGAATCTAGATACACCGTACAATACACCCCGCTCCCTACTGCCGCCTTGTCTGCCCTCATTTCGTGGTCTTCCACCTCCACCGGCTCTCTCACGACTACAATGTTCCTCAAATTCCCAACCTCCGTTAGCCGATATGAAACCAGTCCGAGGGCCAGTACCTCTCCTTCGCGCAGCACGGCCAAGGAAACGATCGCAACCAAGTCCACATCAGCACCCGCATCCGTTTCAACGTCTGATTCAGAGGCTAGTTTACCGTCCAGTTTAATGTCCAGTTCAACGTCTGGTTCAGCAATGAGTTCAGTATCGATTACAACATCTAGTTCAACGCCGAATTCAGCGTCGAGGTTACCATCTAGTATAAGTCCAACTTCAGTGTCTACTTCACCGTCACGTTCAACACCTAGTTTCACATCTAGTCCAGCCTCTGCTCTAACCTCTGCGTCGAGCTCAGCGCATAGTGCGGTACCAAGTCCGATGACAACAGGGCTCGTTCAGGAAATTTGCAGTTCATGCTATATTACCCCGGGCACGGAGCACAAGTTTTCTTGCCAGTGCGGCAGGAACCTTGTTAACGGAGATTTGAACAACTATGTATGGAATGACCAAGGGCGTTCTCAAAGCTGGTTATGGGTTAGTGTCTTTTCTTTATCTCTCCATTGAATACCTGTACTAACAAGAAGTAGTGGTAGATTTGCGGATTCCTGTGCAAGTCCTGAGATCTTCAATCCCCCAATTTCGAACTTCAGGTTGTTGGCGGCGTGCAAAGGTGCTCCGCCAACCGGAGCCAACCAGCAATTGCCATTACAACATCTGGATCTAGGTAAGTTCAAGAAGGCAACGAAAGTCAATCATACTAATAACTGCAGGATCCATTATTCAAGTGATATATGACGGCCAGTATAAATTTAAGCTCAAGGACACGTAGTAAAAAGTATGATTATCTTTTTAGAACGGCGCGTGGGCCTTCATGTCATGCTGCGAAATGACAGTCCTGACACGACACTCTAGGCGGCAGAAAGATGCCGTGCGCAAGCGCGGGGCCTAGTCTCCGGGGCTTGTTCGTTTTTTATATTTAACGTCTATGGTGTAGCTCTAGTATAAGCAAAGATAGGCACCAAGTTGCCGCCTACAAGTACGCCACGCAATAGGGCAGTAAAGCTTTCTTTTCAACAATTGGGCATGATGTAGGCTATTGCTTGCAGAGTTTGGCGGCCCGGTCACTTGCGGCTGCGGACCTGCAACCCAGAAGAAACTCATACCTGGACATTTGAGTTACAGTCAGGAACAGGTTTAGCGTCCACACTCTGGGCCAAAAAATCAGGTTCAGTCATATTTAGGCCGATTTTGGCTGCCACCATCACGTCGTTTTATGGATCCATGTGGACGCTGAACCTGAACCCGAATGTAACTCAAACGCCAACTCATAAGTAACTCGCGACTGGCAACCTGCCAAATCCCGCTTGTTCGGAAAATACCCCCATTCAATATCGTTCAAAACAACATGCGTAATGCCTGGCTTCGTCAGCTCATCCACATTCCATCTTCCGGACATCTTCGCAGGCCTACCCTAGGACATCGCCCATTCGGTCTTGCCAGTTCGAGACGTAGCGGAGTTTGAACATTGGCTTGCCAGCCGACCCGCAGGCTACGTAGTCTTCAGCGACGGCTCCAAAACGAATGCTGATACGGCAGGATACGGCTTCGCCGTTTTCCATGTTGGACAACTTCTGGACTGGGGTTCCGGACAGCTAGGACGACGAGAGGTATTCGACGCCGAGATACACGGCGCACTCGCAGGACTCAAAGCGGCTATGCAGCGGAACAGCCTCTGTGAGCCGATCACAGTCTGCATGGACAACACGTCCGTGATCGACTGCATTGGAACAACAGCGGCAGACTCTTCGCAGGCCTGTTTCCGAGAATTCCAAAAGATTGGGGACAAGCACCCGTATCTAATCTCAGTCAAATGGTCCCCTGGCCACACCGGCATCTTCGGTAATGAGCTGGCCGACCAACTCGCGAAGCATGGTGCTACGCTCCCCACGAACGAGCATCTGCCATCTGTCTCGTACAGGAAAAGACAGATGAAGATGCAAATAAAGATCGATCACCGAGCCTGGTGGGCGTCGATTGAGAGAACAGAGTATCTAAAGCTCGGCCTGGGAGCCGAGCTGAAGCAACTCCCGGAACTCAGCCTTCCCCGCCGCCTGCTCGGCTATCTCTTGACAGTACGATCACAACACGGCGACTTTGCCGAATACCACGAGAGATTCCATCCTGGACAGGCGACGCTGGAGTGCCCTTGCGGGCGCCAGAAATCGCCCACCCATCTTTTCTACTGCAGAAAGATCCCTGGCCATCTCCGGGTTCGGCTGACCCCCGACCCAGAGACGGCAATAGGGAAATTTCTCGGTAGGTCCTACAAGGTGTACGTGCGGATTGCTGACTTCTACTATTCGAAGATCAACAAGTGCACGTAACGCAGCGTAGGTGTACAAGCCTGGCGCGCTCTGTACAGTATTCAGCCCGAGTAGTTTGCGCTACTCGTGAAACATTTCTTCCATTTCCTTTGTTTAAGGCGATATACGCCCCCGACAGCAGGGCTCCCGCTGGTCCCCGTATAAAGACCAGGAGACAAAAGTTGTTATCGCAACGCGCCCGCGGTGCCGCCGCGAGCGCGTCACGCTAGCATCATCGTGATCCCGCTGACGGGTATCGATTCAGACAGATATATGCCATTGGGCGCGACACTGCTACAGTTGGAGGATGATGGCGGGGAGAGTATTCTAGGGGCAACTAGTGAGAACATGGGCGCGCGCTGCCTTGTGGGGGCCTACTAAGCGGGTACGCCTGCATTTATCCGTAGAAGGCTCGATAGCACGTCTAAAAGCCTACTCTAGGGCGCCAACAGACGTAAATAATCAAATCAAATCAAATCAAAGCCAGTTCGAGACGCTCCCTCAACCACTAAAGTGGTAGGTCGCCCACGACGAAGGTGTTCGAAATTCCTCTCACGCCACTGCTTCATCATGGCCAGTACCCGCCACGGGGAAAGCTCAAAATCAGGCCTGTGTGACTCCGCCAAGTCAGGCTTTCTCTTCTTCAAGAAAGCCTCCACGTTGGAGTGATATAGACACCAATGGCGTTTGAAGTGCATGCGGTAAATAGCTTCCGCCTCCGAACGGGTTTCAGCAGCCAAGCCCGTTGCGCTTGTCAGTGATGAGCTCACTGCCGTCAGAGAACACGCGCTCCGGTTCTGCGCTCATAGCCGGCGTGCTGAAAACATTAAGAGCAAGTTTGCTAAGAATAGGCCAAGTATGTCTTCGGTCCACCCACCACGCTAAAGGATTCTTAACGCGCATGTCATCCTTCGACAGCACTTGCTTCATCCATATTTCCCACTCTGTCTCTACTTTTCTCCTCTTGCCACGGCGTGGCCGATCTGTTTTATGGCCCCAAGCGTCGAATTCGTCGTCGATTGTCGGTGAGGAAGGAGGTGTTGTCTCCGCCCGGTCGACGTATTTGGTGGCCCCCGTGACTGCTGCAAACCGGTCGTAACGCAAGGTCAGGTCCCTCTCAGCAGCCTTTATCCAGTCCTCCCGTTTCCACCACTTCTCCCGGAAGTATTCAAATTGGTACGCTGGGTGGAGAGCGATAGCCATACGGTAGATCGGCGATCGGTCGGTGAGCCCGTAGTAGGTGCTAGTCTTTGACCATGCAGCGAGCACACCGGCACGGTAGTAGGGAGGAACCGCATCCTCATCTCCTGCACGTATGGCATCAATATCTTCCTTGACGCTCTCAAGTTTGGTGAGCAGGAAGTCCATGGCATAGAGTACTTGCCACACCGAGCCCTGGCCACCCTCGCTGCCCTCGCCATCTGTACGGTTTTGTAGACGCTTCGTGAGTCACTCAAAAGGCTGCAGGAGCTTATAGGAAAGCTCAAGCTCGTGCCAGTCAGCTTCGGTGAGGAAGTCACCTTTGTTCTTGTCGTTTTTATCTGGAGGTTTCCACTGCGCTTGGTACAGGTCCATGGCAGGGCGACACTTAAGAGCACGCTCGATCATGTAGAACGTTGCGTTCCATCGAATCCCACCGTCTTTGAGGAGCACGCCGACGAAGAGCTTGCCATCGCTCGTCTTCGTGACTCTCATGCGAGCCCTCAACACCTCGCGGCGTCGGTGCGATTGATATAGCAAACAAGGTTATGCAGCTTTCCAATGACACCTTTCAGGCTCCAGATTGCCACATGCCCCTCCTCCGAAGCCTCGATGAGTTTCTTCTCCCATGCGCTGACCCCTTCCCCGAACAAGAGAGCCTTCACGACGAGATTGATAACATGGCCGATATAACGAATACGGTCTGCTTCTGGATCGATCGAGCGGAAGGAACGTTGTAGCGCCTCGAGGCACTTGTCGTTATCACCGGCGTTATCCATAACGAAGGAGCCGAGCTTATCGCCGATACCGTATTGTAAAACCACTGGCTTTACTAGCGCTGCGAGGTCGTCGCCAGTGTGACCGCCGTACCGTCGTGGGAAGCCGAGCAGGAGCGTTCGAGGATGGCCATTGCCGTCCACAAAGTGCGCACAAACAGCGGCGTATTCTCTGTGATTGAGAGCCCGCCATCCGTCGATCGAGAGGCTGATGTTGCTGAGTGCAGACTGCACCAAGTTGACAATGAATGGTAGCCGCGCAGCCATCGAATCCTTCACCCACTGTGAGAGCGTTGAGTGGTGCGTTGGCAGCAGGCGGGCGAGGGGAGGCTTGCCGTATGTGAGTGAATCAATGGTCGCCTCGTCCGTGACTTCTCGGTAGCTGAGGCGCAGCTTGATGGCCCAATCAATGAGCTTCTGCTTATATTCATCCTCATTGAAAGGCATGGCGAGCTGGAACACCTCTGCGGCGTGGTCGGTGTGGATATCTTCGTCGTCGTCGGTCGAGTTCGAAGGCCGCTTTACCTTGTGGAACTCAGTTAGGTGCTGGATTGCAGCCGTTGTCGACTCTGTCGCAAACAGCTGGCTGATATACCTCTTCTTCGTATGGCAATCGGCACAGAGAAAGTACTTGTCATTACTATGCTCAAGCTCAGCTCCGTGTGGATAGATCCACGAGACCTTTACTCGTCTACCCACACTCCTCTTATCCCGGATGCGTATTGTATACCCTTGGGAATCTTGCCATCGTGCCGCCGAATCACGGCCCAGTTGATTGGGAATGAAAGAGAGTGCGGAGGGCAGCTAGACCGGTGAAGGTACTGATCGAAAACATCTGGTTTCTTCTCGTTCAATGTTGGCGGCTCATGTGGATCGGTGGACTGCCTTGAAGAAGACGCGGAAGAAGATCTTCAGGTACGCAATGTTTGATTTGGGCCCCGGAACGCGTGTAGCGACATAATGACGTATCGATTCGACGCGTCGTTGATAGGGGTTGGAGAATGGACGCGCGGGGGTCATCAGTGCTGGCCTAGCCCCATGGCGCCGTTGCGGCTCGGCACGAAAATTTCACAATTACCCTACAGCGACAACTTTTTTTTCTCTGGCATCAAGTACTTGACAACTTGACAACTTTACAGTCCTTTAACTTGGTTGATTGAATGGTGACTTCGGACTTGAATTGAGAACTTGACTGGACCAAATGTCAAACTTGATTGGAAAATGCCAAGTTTCAGCTTGACTATTAGCCACACTGGTCGCAAGAGCACAGAGACATCAAAGAAAGCATAGGAATGCCAATCTGCGTCCAGTAGAGGCGATAAAGAATGATATAAAGTATAGACAGCTATCAGTACGTAGTGTTTAGAAACAAGGCAAAGCTAGGCAGCAACGAAAATCTTGCGCAAGCTGCTGAGCGACCTAGAAAGAGGGAGCTCTGGTGGTAGCCTTGACCCTACTCAGCCACTATAGCCTCTTAGCCATTTGCTTGACCAGGCCCGCGTAACGGTTTAAAAATCCATATGAGTCGAAGGACGCCGTCGCCTGGTTCATGCTATGAGCGAACGAGACATGCCCGTACATGACAGCAGCTCCCACGCAGGAGGTAGGCGGAGTTGTCGAGGGCAGGCCTAGCTGGTGTTGCTTGGCTCATCGGCTGAAAGGATAGCAGAAGCATTAAGAGTTAGAGACGGCCTGCCTTTAAATTTACCACGCCTAGTACAAGCTTCACTCGGTACGCCGCCGTTGGACTTTGCCACAACTCTCGCACTAGCACAGACAAACTTGAGATGGTTGAGGCACCATTGATTGGCACTTGGCCAGCACATGATTTAATTATGACTCGGTCAATCACTACGAGCGGATCAAAAGGCCCTGCAACTTCACAGTAGTTCAATTGATAGTGGTGGCTAATGGGCTTGTCCAGGAACCTCCCAAGATAATATGATGTATTTTGTCTTGGCGGCGAGAGCAGGTCATCAGCTTTCTCGCCAGCTGTATCATTCGGGTTTCGACTGCCACAGCTCCACTTTCCGTCATAGAATTGTCTTTGTTCATTTTGCACGATTGAGTGGCGGTAAATCTCTCACTAGCTGCTGATTGTGGCAAGAGGTTGTTGTTATCGTGTCAATCTGCGCAACCAACGTCAAACTCCCCTCCAGATTGCTGTGGTATATATCGAACCGCGTGACCTCTCTCAAAGTGTTCAGTTTGTTGAACCGGAAGGTCATAACGGGCTCGGAATCACTAACCGTTCGTGTCCGTCTCCCCAAAGTTGCCGTCAATGATTGTGTTGCTCGGGCCACCAACGGCGTACGCAACAGGGTTCATTGTGAAAGTCTCTTCCTTGTTGAGCCGACGAAAGTCCTCGTTGCCAAAACGGGCGAATTCCTCCCGGCTGACCTTGATTTCGACAACCATTTTTCTGGAAGACGAAAATTTGGAATCGGTGGTGGAAGTAGTGGTGAAATGGGCAGCGCACAGGGAAAGACCCAGTTATTTTCACCAGGTGTGATAGGGATATGTGAGACAAGATGGCTGATAGAAAAGGTATTTATAATTTCGTAATGACAGTGCCGCGATGGAAGAGTACGGGTAGCCGCAGCTCCTCTATTGGGGCTGGCTCTTTTGGAATGGGACAGGTAATGAAGTAATTGAAAAAGACAACCATTAAGGTTGCGACCCCCTTCGCTCAAACTCTGTCTGCGTCGCTGACCTAACAATTGATTCTTTGCATGCCTGCTAAGATGCATAAAATCGGGTACGGTTTTTATGGTCTGCAAGAAATCAGTTGGACGGAGAGCAATGATGAAGCCGGAGCGGCTCGGGCGGCCTAGAGCATCGATTATCACGTCTAGCCGATGTCTATACCGCCAGCCGGTTCTAGTAATTTACAACCCTCTTCATCACTAAGCAGCTCCTAAGAATGAATGCCGAGGCATGTTCCAACTTAATTATGACGATATTTGCACTACTGAGATGTCTCGCACAGTAAAAGGAGCAACCGGATCCCGAAGTTTACCCGCCCACCTTTAGCAAGCTATTCTCTACGTAAGTACAATACACGATTCACCAGCCTATAATAAAGCGATTATAAATTGCATATATACTTCAGAACACTCCTAAAAGAGCAGAGGTTATTTCTACTTCATGACTTTTCGCGAAAGCCCTTTCGTACAGGTGCGCAGCCCTGGAACAGCGCGCCGGACTCGTGACGGAGAGATGGAGAAGCTTCTTTGTCGACAGGGCCGTCTTATACGGAGCCCACCCAACAGTACCGGTGCCGGCGCGGGCTGTACGCGCCGGACCCCTCCAGGCCCGGACACCTCACCCCCCCTCCTTCATTTCAGCGCATAAACAAAGTCTTTACCAGCTTCCATAGGCCAGCTAAACTTAGCTAATATACGTAGTAATTGAATGCTATTTATTTAGTAAAACGTAGGACTCCCCCACGCCGTCTTCCTTGTCTTCGTATCACCCATTTTCAGTTTACCACGATGAACAAGATTCTGCGTCGGAAATTAGACCGCACACGCCAACTCGAGGAGTCTAAGAGGCTCCAAGTCAATCTTGATTCTTTCCGAGAAGAAGAGAAAGTAGTTTCGATCCAAGGACGTTAAAGGCAGACAAGACAACCTATTTCCGTGACAAAGTATGGGTAAAATGGGAAGAGTATGCTCAAGACGTAAAGCTTAACAGCTTGCAACACTGGGTAGACTTTTGTCTAGGCAAAGACACTGCTCAAGCGGCATGTCGCGCATTTATTACCTCATACATTCGACAATCACAGGTCGAGCGCTCCTGCCTCGGGCCGAAAGAATGGAAAACCGTGCAAACGATTAATGCTGCCATCAGCGTTAGAGATGTCTGGTCAGCTCTTCTACGAAGGGCAGACGAGGAATTTCTATCTAAAAAAAGACAGAGTACTGGAGAGACCCGATGGCGTATTCTATTCTCGTCCAAGTCAAGCGACTATTTTGATAGCCCTGGGTCAAAGATGGTGAAAGTAAGTCTACACCACTATAGTAGAAACAAGTTCAATTGACTAATTAATTCAGTGGATAACATTACATTGCGAAACGAATGGCATGTTGACAGAACAGTCGTTCATTAAAAGGGAGCTCGCTGAGGAAGATGTTGTGTTGATGCTGTCTGTCCTTTGGCTCAGGCAGCGCTGCCCTCAAATCAAAAAAATCAAATCCGGACCTATATTTGTTTGTTTGAGAGATTTTCGAGCGATATTTGTTTGTTTGGAATATTTGATCAAATATATATCAAATGCTGGACAGATTGACTACATCACAAACGCCGTCACTGTCACCGCGACCTAAACGGGCGGATCCCAACTTCACTCCCCCGTGCCTGGTCCAGTTCTTGAGGCATTGCAGCGCCTCCAGCGTCGTTGAACTCATGGAAAGCCTCTGTGATGCCAACGATAATTTTGCAAGGCTGAAAGATCTTTCGCAGTCTGTAGCCATCGCCGGTATGGCAAAAACATCAAGCGCCAGCTTGCTGAGCACCGGGAGCGACTCTTGGTGTGCCATCCACCATCGGACTGGGTCATTCGTCTCCTGAGACTCCAGCCGCATGTACCTATCAAGCTCACTGCCCGCTGCTGTCGCCCTGCTCGTTCTACTCATGACCCATTGTCTGAAATCACTCGCTTCATGCGGCTTGTCAGGAGCTACCGATTGCATCGGTGCAGGCCCTCGGGTAGATGCCTCGCAGGAACCCTGCAGCACCGACGGGCGGTACCACTTGTCAATGTATCGGGAGAGCCCCGTCTTAGCGTCTCGTACCCACACAAGCTGCTCCTCCGTTGCCCAATTGATCTCTAAGTATCTGATGCCGAGCCCGGGATGAAGGATAATCGATGCCGCGAACAGCGGAGAGTCTCCTAGCTTGGTGTAATATTCATTGAGCTTCTGCCACGCATTCATAATACATAGCCTCAGGTAGCGACGATGATCGTCTCCGATATCTGCCACCGCAGATACACCTGCCGGCCTGCCTGGCCTCGTGTACGTGCCAGAAACGTGCTCCGGCATCACTCTCTCATGCGGTCGTTGCGAGGGCAGATCCACCTCACAATCGTTGAACCGACCTGGGCGTTGCCTGGTGCGACTTGGGCGCTCCTGCGCAGTCTCATCCACCTGTTCAATGCTATCCCGGATTGTGTCGTCCGTGACGTCGTTGTAAAATAATTTCCAGTCCTCCAGGTGCTCCAAAAGGTATTCGACACCGGTCAAAACCTCCCATAAGCGTCCGTTTCCATCTCCTCTGCCCCAGCCCTGCGTCCTCATAGTTTGTAGATAGAAAGGTTCGAGAATGTGTTTGACCTCACCCAGCAATCGCCAATCATCAGCGCTCAGGATGTCCTCCTGAGGTAGGCTCCCTTCCACATCTGGGTGTACCAAAAACGCTCGAAGATCGTTCTGCTTGACAAGTGCCCGGGATATCATGAGATAGGTGGAATTCCACCGTGTATTGTTATCCATCATGACTTCCAACTCGGCGGTCGACTCGACAGCCAGCTGAAAGCCCTGCGTTTCGTCGTTCTCACGGGCAACTCGTTTGAACAGCTCGCTTCTTTGTGGCGACGACCTAACGAACTTCACGATATTGTGGAGCTTGCCCACTGGCCCTATCTTTCTCCAATGCCTCAGTTCTTCTTCCTGGCGGCTGAGGAGGTCCAAAACCTGCGATTCAGCTTCAAAAGCTTCATAGTCCTCTCCGTACAGGAATGCACGCGCAACTAAGTTCAAAACATGACCGTAACAACGCATACGCCTGGCACGTACATCTGCTGCTTTCATGCTCGAGTCGAGATTCGGGTAAAAGTTTTGGAGGCATGTATCGTTGGTCGCGGCGTTGTCAGATACAACAACTCCGACCCGATCCTCCAGCCCCCACTCTCTGACGACTTCAAGAAGAGTGCAAGCCAGATTCTCGCCACTATGGCATCCCAGCTGACGACGTAGCGCAAGCAGGCGCATCTGATGACACCCTTGCCGATCGAGAAAGTGGGCGGTCACAGCCATAATAGCATAACGATTAGGCGACGTCCAAAGGTCAAATCCCAGATGGATCTTGGTGAGCGCATGGCTGAGCTCTTGTTCAACAACGCTCTTTTTGGCATGGTAGACATCATTCAGATGTCGGCTCATTGATTGTCGGCTCATTGATTGTCGGCTCCATGGTACCTGACTAGCAATTTGGGGATCGAGCTGCCAGACGAGTTGCTCAAAGTATGGATTCGTGAAGATAGAGAAGGGCAAATCAGCATCGACGATGAGGCCCACGCTGAGCTCCCGCACGATGTTGATCCTGGCTTTCGGCACAGCGCTGTAGTGTAGACGTGGTCGTTTAGCTCCATCAGATTCATCGGTCGATGGGTCGCTGTCTGCGACGGGGCTGCCCTCAAAAACTCTATGTGTTCTTTGTCTGTCAGGTTTCGTGTCGTCGGGCGCAAGAATAGCGTTGGGCATACTTGCGTAGGTGATCAGCGGCGGATGTAGTGGCACTCGCTGCGAAAAACACGGCCTGGCCCTTAATGTCGCAAAGTCGACAAACCCAGTGCGCATTCAGCGGTTTATCATTGGCATCAAGCTCGACAACAAACAGCCCATGGAGTTTGATCCAGCTCTTCCTGCCCTTGGAGCCTTTTCGCGATAAGGATTCCTCCAAGACATATCGCCTGTTCCGCCATACGGCCAGCGGCAGGTCCCTAATTGTCGCATTGTCCGGGACTGTTGCGACGGAGCCTGATTCAAATTGGCTCGATAGGTTTCTAGAGGTTTTCATCAGCGAAAACGCAGACGGCACCAGCGAGGTGTCCATTTCATGGCACTGGCATCTATCGTGTCAAAAGTGACAATTTGGATAAGTAAACATGCGCCACCGGAACGCGCTCCCCGAAGACGCGACGCGATATGGCACATGGTAGAGAGATACTTAAGTTTGTCGAGCTATTAACGGTGATTTTATGTACCCAGCTATCAAGCAGGCTGATGTCCAGGGTAGGGTTGCTTACCATTCGTGCAGAGGCTGAACAAATACAGAGTCATATCAAATGTATCAAACGCAAATCAAATCCAATATGACGTATTTGTTTGTTTGATAGAGATTTTGGCATTGATTTGGTTGATTTGTTTGGCAGTTTGTTTGATGTGATTTGATTTGAGGGCAGCGCTGGGCTCAGGGGCGAACATACTCGTTGCACGCCAATGATTCGGCTCGCCTTTCATTCGGCTATCTAACTGGCTGCAACCATCAAAACTAATCACATCAAACAGCTGAAACACAAGATAAAGCAAGACCAGAGATCATCGTAAGTCTAAACTGAACTATAAAAAGCCACAATCTGACTCATATGCAGTGTTACATTTAACATTGCGTTCGCCCCATGTAAGCAGAGCGACAACGCCTTTGACGCTGGATTCTCTACAGTTCATGAGCTACTGAGCATGACTTATTTCAGAAGAAGTCGGACACGACCGAGCTGGTCCCCAATCTCATGGATTATCTAGCAAATCGGCTGCCAGTTCCGAAGGGCACGCAACATCAACCGCCTCACAAAAAGAGAGCGGCAAAAGTCTGCAAAGTTAAACTCCAACACGGACGTTGTGTTTACTTTGCGGCCAATCTTTTGCAACAAGAGCGACACTTTCACGGCACGTTCAACGTTCGCACCCACTCGAAGAGGAATATGAGTGTCCCGCGTGTCGGAAAACTGGCCATCACGTCGTGGTGCCTGCAGGAGCCCTTCCATGGGCAGCACACGTGGAGCAACAGCATAGCAAACAATTTACTCCTGATCCTTACATTTCAGAAAAGCCGGCTTTTTGCCTTATCTGCTCCACGGAGCATTCCGTCCGAGGGTTCGGCCTACACTTTTCTAAGGCTCACGAGAAAGAATCTCAATATCCATTCGAGTATACCGCCTGTCACCAAAACGAACTAGTGGCACAGATCCGGGACAGGAATACCTGGATACGCCACGCTATGGAAGTACATGGTAGTATGGACCAATACTATGGCAGCATCCTGAAAGCCAGCCTAGGCGCGCCATTACAAAACAGGAAGAGGAAACGAAGTCTGTGCGTGGCTGAGAGTGATGTAGATGAAGATCCATCTCGGTTTAGTATCAGGAACATGGAGAATGAGGAATTTTGGGTTACAGGTAGAGACTCAGATTACTTGGACCTACCTAGTGATAGTAGCTAAAAGTAGAATTAAGTATAAAATATTATGCATGTATTATAAAAAGAAACGATCACATATTTTCTACTACGGAGGGCTACAAAGTAATGACGCTGCTCGACCCATAAGCGGCCGCGGATACCTATTGCAAAAAAACTTAGCAAAAGCTGCACGGACACAGCTGGCAGTAAAGTCATCCTATACACGATAGGTGTATTCCTATTATAACTATTTAAATGGTCTCACTTCGCCCACTTTGTTCCTTATTACTAACAGTCACACTTTCGCCAGCTTACTATTATGAGTGGCTTGCGGGTGGGGCAGCTGGGGGCCACGCGGCTTATCCTTTTCCCGGAGGGGTTCCAAATACCGTGAACCCCGCGGATACAATCTTGACGACGCCCGAAGGCAGTATGCAGCATACAACAATAAAACTCTCGGACGAACAGGAAGAGCTTGTCGCGGAGGCGTACCGTGCGCTCAAATCGAAGAAACAAGTCGAGCTTGCTGAGGAGGCGGCGAATAGTCCTGATAGAGCCGCCGAGGGAATTACCAGTGAATCCGACAAGGCTTCCCAGGTGGCTTATTCTCCATTGTCTCCTGAAAGTAGACAGCTTTATGAATCCCTCGGAGATGCAGCGGTATGTAACCAAGCTTTCAAGCTAGAGCGGATAAACTAACTTATCGTGTATTCGTTACAACAAATCCGAAACCTCAGGTCTGATATTAAAATGGTTAAGAAATACACTATAAAGGTGCCACCGGGTGCCTACTTCAAGGTCCAGGAATGTGACGCCCTGGTTGCGATCCAACTCGCGAGCTCAGAAACAAGACTTCCGGTCAAGATACTTACCGCCGGACGGGACACCTGAAAATTGGCCTACTGGTGTTGCCTGCATATTGCCTCGTGGGTGGGCAATAAGGTCGGAAACAGGAGAACTCTATATGGATGTATGGAGATATTTTATTAAAAATGTATCGTAAAGCTAGGCTCAAACTTAAATCCTTCTATGTTCTCAATGAAATTGTGCCGTAAAAGGTGATGCCGCCCTAGGCGTTCTAGGAATATTAGAGTTAAAAGAACGTCTCTGTATACAGTGCGTCCTTCAAAACCATCTGAGGCGTTCCATGTATATTGGTGTCCAAGAGCGTCTCCGTTGTGTGAAGTGCATCGGGAGTTCTAGGTGTATTAGTGTCGAGGAAGGTCTCTGCTGTGCGGAGTGCATCTGGCAACACTTCAGGCATTCCAGGTAAGTTTGTGTCGAAGAACGTCTGCTGGAGTGCATCTGGCAACACTTCAGGCGTTCTAGGTATATCGGTGTCTAAGAACGTTCTTATCTCGGGCACACCAAACACGATATTATCCATGGCTGGGGTCGGAACTGTGGAAATGTCTGTTCTCTGCTGATCGGCCGATGGATTGAGTCTCGTCTGACATGTTTGCATGTTTTCTAACGTCTCCGTGTTGCAGGTTCGAGCGTCAATATGTCCCGTTGGTTCGTCGGCATTGTGATTATTCTCAGTCGAAAGAGCAGCTTTCATGAGAAGAAAGAGAGAGTGATTGTCGTTGATGCCCTTTGATGGAGCAGCGCCGTAATACCAAGTATAGTACTCGTGAAAGGTCTGCTCCAAAAGTCGTCGTAATAGCATTTCGAGTATCTTCTCTGGGTTGTCGTCGGGTAATAAATCGAGCTGATCCGTCCGTTTCGCCCCTTCGCAATATAAACCAGAAATTAACGTGTTATACACGTCAATTGTCTGTCGATACTCGTATCTATATGATTAGCTTTAGTTAAAAAAATGTAATAGAACTTACTGAGATCGATTGTCGGCACTAAGACTTATTACTGTGAGGAGTGAGTTGTCATCTACCATTTTCTGGTAATTCTTTCCACGCTCAATATATTGGTTGATATTTTTTTTAATATCAGCACTTTTTAAATCTGGATGTAGATGGATTGTTCGCTGAGTAATCGCTTCTTTTGCCTTCGGACCTGTGCAATGCCCGAAGCTTTGATCTCTTTGTAAAGTCTGAAACAGCTCGTACATGCCAAGATAACGAAACCGTAGCTCCACGACATGGATCCATACTGTCGTTTCGAGGTTTTGGATTGCTAAGTAGGGTTCTTTGCTGACCTTTGTAGCGGATGGAACAAAGCTGGATAGATTCTCTTTAATATAGGCTATCGAATGAGGAAGGCGTTTCGGCGGTAACTTTGTGGTAGTCGGAGAGACTTTTGGTACTTGAGTCAACTGGTGGGAGATCGATCGTGCCCGGGATATTTTCGGTGCCCCCGGTGTCCGTGCAGGGGCGCGGGACAACTGGCGGGAGGTCGATTGAGCCCGTGATGTTTTCGGGGCCAGCCGTGTTATGGCAGGCGCGCGAGCCAACCCTCGAGAGATCGTTTGCATTTGGGATTCTGTCAGCCTTGTCGTTGAAGTTGTATGTGCTAGAGCCGAGGAAGATAGTGTCTGTGTGGACGAGTTTGAATCTGTCTGCCGCTCTGTTGAGAAGAGTTGAGGTTCAAGTGTGTAGAGGAGTTCAACACAGCGAATAAGGTAGGGATAAAGCTCATTATGCAAATTCCGTTTCGTGTTATCAGTGAAGTGAGGCCAATACTTTGCAAAAAAATTCGGCACGCTTTCTATGTCAGTCGCGTGGGACAGGAGCAGATTTCGGGTCATGCTGTGCTGGATTTGAGGTTCGGGAGTGCTGATTGCAAGTTGTGGGTGGGGAGCGAGGACAACGCAACGCGACTTAGAAATTGTGCTTGGTGGTTAGGCACGTGTGCTTAGGATGGAGTTCCTAACGGGGATGTCTTGTCGATCACTTCCTGTTCTGTCATATCTGTTAAGTAATAACAGATATGACAGAACAGGAAGTAATCTTTAATACCAGATATAACAGAATAGGAAGTGATCGACAAGACATCCCGTAGTAGTAGGCGGCGTCCTCTGTCGTATTCCGCCAAGCACGGAGCTCAGCAACGAGGCGGACCGACGCTGGACAAATGCATGAAGTACTGAGTTTTAGGAAAAACAAGTGTATTTTTATATCTATATAAAGGAGCAAGACCAAATGCAAAAAGTACACCGCCCTTTAGGATGCAACCCATCGGCGCAATGCAGCCCATCGGAGTGAATGAGTACGCTCCTGCCCTTGCTGTACTTGGCCTCGAAGTGGCTTACCTTAGGCTTTGCGTCGTTCGCGAGCACTTGCCGGAGTCATTTTTGAAAGATAGACGCTGTCTTCTGAGAGTCGCTCTCGTCATTTACTCCGTTGTGTCGGCCGCATTAGTATCGGCATTTTTTATCACGCGTCGCATACTGAACACCCAGCTACCCTCATACGTGTTGTTCTACACATGGGAGCTTATTAGTGGACTATGCCTAGGGGCAGAAATTGTAAGATCTGCTGAACTTCAAGTTAGGAAGTGCTAACAATGAGCTTAGGCTTATCTCTGTCTTTCCATACTTCCATTTCGAGGTGTTAGGAAATACGCTGTGATAGCGTGTGCCTCCCTAATCACCGCCGCTATTCTGGTAGTAGGGATTTGGCGCTTGGTGTCTACGCAAAGGCAGTGGCTTTGGGTGTTCGTTACGCTTTACAGCGGAGCCTTGGCACTGACAGGTGCTTCCTCCACCAACGATGCGGCCCCGATTCATGCACGCTTGCGACGACACTGGGTTTGCCTGGCACTGCCCGCCGTGTTGGGCCTTGTGCTAGGACTTGTGGCTGCTTCTGTGGCTGCTGAAAAGGCGCCCATTCTGCAGCATATACAGTACTTCTCTCACTCATTGGTTGGTCTTTTTGTCATCTGTCTCATGCAGGTCATGGGATGGGTATCTACACGCCGGTTACGAAATCAGGCAAAGGAGGCGAGTCAAGCTCCTCGGCGGGATAGAAGTTCTCCCCAACAAGGGCTGTCTCTTGAGAGCTCGACCGAAGTGTGGCTGGATGAAGTGATCAGTCTCGATGATCTTGAAAGTCTGGTAATGGACGAGGATCCTAGCCATCCTGGGAAGACCGAGGGATGCAGGGGGCGCCCCGATAGCACAACTCTGGGAAGGGGGAAGGATCTATTTCACCTTCAACAGACTGCAGGCCAGTCAAGTGAAAGGTTCGTAGGATTTGAGCAATTTGAGCCATAGTAGTATTTATAATACCCCAGTAACACCCATGACTTCTACTATAACCATAACTACTGTGTGTGTTCTATGCAGTATGGCTATTCATTACCTCTTAGGTACTGATCAGGATAGAGAGGTAATGTATCTTGTCTACTTTATCTTTCATGTACTAATAATAAACAGGGTGCCAATGTGATCTACCTAGAGCTCTGGAGAGGCAAAGTCGGCGACGGTGGTCTGCGGGACTGCCTACCAACTTTCGACACATGCCTCGCATTGAACAACCGTGATTCTTACGCTGTATTCGCCACACCCTTCAACACGACAGAAAACGACAGTGACAAAGACGATCTATCCGACGCTTGCGAAATACTCAGGAGTTCCGAGAAGAAGTTTGGGAGCTTTAGGACGCAACTGGAGAAGGTCTCAAAAGGTGAATACATGGGTATTCGCACAGCGGAAGAGTTTTTGGTCATTGCAAAGTACGACAGCCCTGTTGAACCAGCTATACAGTTGTCACACATTTTGAAGGCAGCAGAGGACGGAAGTATATGGCTTAAGTAATTGCAGTTCTTTCGGCAATTCGTGACGTCTGTTGCATTGCTTGTATATATTACGGCGCTGCCTCGGCGATCTGCCAAGAAATTACAGCCAGCAAGAGATCAACTGCATCAGCTGTATCCACTACATCCACTACATCCACTGCATCAACTGCATCAGCTGCATCCACTACATCCACTGCATCAGCTGCATCAGCTGCACCCCCTGCTTTAGCTGCATTCCCTGCTTCAGCGCTGCTTCCAGTCAATGTCTAGGCTAGATCGATCCAATGTGGGATCTGCGCTGCACTGTGGCAAGACCATGTTCGTGGCTATGGCCAAAATGAGGAAACACCGGCTGGTGAAGGACAGGATGACTAGGATAGACCTGAATTAAATGAATGATAAAGTGCGTTACCTACTCATCCCATAACCGTAATGGCAGCCTGTTATTATGGCTTCACAGATTGCTAAGAACCATGGTCTGTAAGTAATCGCAGCCCTTTCTATGACGAAGGCTAATACTAGTCAGAAGTTCAGACCAGGTAGAGATCTCGGTCTTCGTTCCAAACATCGCACAACATACCGATGAAAGCCAACCGGCTCAGCGTGTCCAGAATATTTCCACAAAAAAGTACACTACTATCACCCAGGCTATGCTCATTAGTATGCGAAAGAAAGAGGACTTACGGATTCAATTATACTCAAGCGACTACAATCTCTGTCGAGCCTTATCGCCCTTGCTTGAGTCTACTGACTGGACTATTAATGATTCGCTTGATACCCTCAGCGATAAGTTTCAAGCTCAGCTAAGCAAGAACAAAGTGGTTGGTCTACCTGATTGTTTCTTGCCATTGCAGCGCCGTTACTGCCGTGGCGAGCAAGCCGAAGCCGCAAAATTGAACTTGAAGCTCCTTCAGAAACTTGGTGTTATCTCAGATATTGGACACTCTGATGAGGAGCGACTTCAAATTATGGCTAAGGTCTGCGGAAAATTGTGTTTTAAGAATACTTATGAGCTGCCTACCGGCCTTGACGATACGATGTTGCCCGATCTACTTGCTAAATTCACAATCATGGAGGTAGCTCGTAAGACTTATTAGCACCTTGGAATAGATAGAGATAGACGTATAGTCTTAATTGATATATCTATTTATTTCTATTACTATTACTGCATGTGATAAGCGGACAGGCTGACAGCTTAAAGACACTAAGCTTTGATACACATAACTACATAAAACTACAGGATCTCCTTAGAAAACTTACATTTTTATTCTGCTTATAACTAGGATACGTCCGAATCTTTTTTTATGTTCGACTTAGGAGACTCGCCTTAGACTCCGTCACATTGAGTGCACGAGAAGCCGCAAGGAGCACTAGCAAAGTTGTTCGTCTCGATTTCTCTAGGCGTCGCTCAAGCTGCCCCTTGCGACTCATCCATTAAGCGCACCACCAAGTCTAAGAGGGCGCCGGCTATCCGGATGTATGGCTCTGGAGATGGCCTCTACGACGTTTGGCCTGCAGAGCTTCTCATCTCAGAGAGTGCCATGGTCTCGGATACCGACC
>MWMN01000196.1:0-32714 GCA_002968875.1 Cordyceps cicadae | reverse complement strand
CCCCCCCCCCCCCCCTTCTCTCCAGCAAGCCACAGACGTGAATCCCGCGCTTCGCCGGATCAACATGAAATGGGACCGCGTCCAGCTCTTCGTCTACTTTGTCCAGGAAGTCGCCCTCAGCATGCTCTACCTCCTCCAGACCTACCGGCACCTGCGCGACGTGCTGCCGCTGCGCCAGCGCTTCCTCTCCCTCGGCTCCTCCACGACGCGCGACTCGGCGGCTGCCCCCGCGGAAGAGCGCTTCTCCGTGCTCCGGCACCTCGCCCTCGCCAACATCGTTGTCATCGCGCTCGACGTCACCCTGCTCGGCATCCAGTGCGCCGGCCTCTTTTACCTGCAGGCCGCCCTCAAGCCCTGCGTCTACGGCGTCAAGCTCAAGATCGAGTTTGCCATCCTCAACCGCCTCGTCCGCGTCGTCCAGCAGCGCTCGGCGCCGAGCGGCCGCGAGGACGGGCCCGTTCCGGCGTGGTCGGGGAGCGAGGAGGGAGGGGTGCTTCGGGCGGTGTGGAGGCGCCGGCGCCGGCGCCGGCGCCGGCGGCGGACCGGGGACGGCTCGGCGGCGAGCGGCGGACGGAGCCAGGCAAGGACCTGGCGGTGCAGTATGAGAAGACGCATAGAGGGCCGAGCGCCACGTTGTGATATTTCGCGCCATGTCATGATATTTTGCGACATGTCATGATAATCTTACGCCACCAAGTGATACTTGTTGCCTCCACGTTCGGGAAGAGGTGATTACGTGGCACCTGCCGAGAAGGTGGAAAAGCATCAAGGTATCAAAGTTGCTGCCAAACAAGGCAAAGGTGGAAAGCAACACGTACAAAAGTTACTGCCAAGCAAGGCAAAGGTGGAAAGCAACAAGGCATAAAAGTCAATGCCAACTACCGACAAGGTGCAAAAGCAGAGGATATAAAATGTTAATCGGCTAGCCACCCTATTGGCACGTCCTCGATGGATACGAAGAAATGCTCAAGTCTTACTAAAGAGCGGAATTATTAATGCAAATATAATACATGAATAATCTCGACGCAAGTCGCGTCTACAACAGCATACGTGTTTCTCGTACGTAAAGCACTTATCCGACTCGGTGGGAAAGTTGACTTTCCGCTCTGAAGCTCAGCTGTCAGCTGCTGTTGCCGTGTGTCAGTGAAAAATGTCAGCTTAATTAATATTTCTTGGCAAGATCGCCGTAAACCCGGGCTATCGGCTGAGTGATCGTACCCCGGCTTGGCAGCGATCTTGCAAGCATCCATCTGTTCTGCAGAACCCGGTAAGCCGTCCCAGGCTTACCTGTTGCTCTTCTTCTGCGCTTGAACAAGGTCTCCGAGGACCCAAGGCAACGACGACTTGTGCACCGAACCTCTGTCTATGTTGTTCTAGACTTGCAGGCTGCACAAGCAAGTCTCCCGTTGAGGACTCGTCCGTTGAGAGGGCTTAACTCGAAATGCCATGGATCGTCGGGCAGTTCTGGCGATCATTTGGCCGCAGACACATCAGCCATCATTGGTGGTGAAGGGTGCCAAGTGGATAGATTTGGCAACGAGCTGCCGAATCGGGCAGGTAAGCCAACACGCTGCGCGGAAGTCCGGCATCGGCTTTCAGCTAGTGAAACACATGGATGGGTTTATTCTCGTCCCTGATATCTAATATTCCGGGTCTATTCTTCTTATTGTGCCTATCGCTCAACTACCGAGGAAGCTGAGGGGATCTGCGTCGCTGCTACCGTCTGATCTCCGGAATAGGAACTGCTCGTCAGTTACCGACCAGCAGCATGGGCCTGGTGTGTCAGGCAATTGACAAAGTCTGCTCACTTCTGGGGAGCAAGGTTCTGATAAATGTGCATGAATAATGTCGTTGACCAACGAACGACTATCTCTCCCCTGGCCTTCCAATAATAGCAAGGAGCAAGGCTTGCGTCGTGTAAACACTTTGAGTAATAGGAATCTGGATGAAAGCCACAGCCTTCGGAACGTCTATATAAACCGACGATGCCCTCGCTGTCATGCCGACGTTCATCACAGCCCAGCTTCCTCACTCTTCCTTCTACTCATCAACTTCAGCTACAAGCTACAAGCTACAAGCGCGCAAGCATGTTCAAGTCTCTGATCCTGGCCCTCGCCGCCGTCGGCAGCGTCGCTGCGGTGCCGACCAGCTCCGGCAACGTCGCCCACTCCGTGCCGGCGCCGCAGCACAAGCACAAGCGCGACCTGACCTCGCGCGGGTGGTCCGGCGCGATCCAGGAGGCGCAGTCGGGCACCTGGAACTTCGTGCAGGGCACGGTGGTGCTCCCGACGCTCAACGACCGGAGCAACCCGCGGGGCTCGGGCGACATCTGGGTGGGCATCGACGGCAACAACTGCGACTCGGCGATCCTGCAGACGGGCATCGTGTGCTACGGCGACGGGTCGTTTTGGGTGTGGACCGAGTGGTGGCAGTACGACATGCAGGACTACAGCACCGAGCTGGGCGTCTCGGGCGGCGACAAGGTGCGCATGACGGTCAACGCGACGTCGAGCACCTCGGGCACCACCACCATCGAGAACCTGACGACGGGCAGGAGCGTCTCGCAGACGTTCACGGGCGAGACGCGGTACCCGCTGTGCGAGAGCGACGCCGAGTGGATCGTCGAGGACTTTCAGGAGAACCACAAGCCGGTGCCGCTGGTCAACTGGGGCACCATCGAGTTCACCAACACGGTCGCGTCGGGGCCGGGGACCTCGGTCACGGCGGCCGGGTCGGAGCTCATCAACATTAAGCTCGATGACGGCACCATCGTGACGCAGTCCAGCGTGGACAATGACGGAAATGTCTTTGTCAAGTACATTGGCAACTAAGGGGTGATGGTAGATGGTGGATGTTGCAGAGGGTAGATATCGCGGATGCTAGATGTTGCAGAGGAGGGCATGTCTTCTTCCGGGTACATGCTGGTATATAGAGTGTTGACGAGGGTAAATATATTGAGATGCACAGAATAACCAAGTCTATTCTCAAGCGTGATGAAATTTATTAAATCCCAAATTTATAAAAAAAAAAAAAAAAAAAAAAAAGTTTCAAATGTGCTTGCGAGGATGAACCTGCTAGTTAGTTATGCTTAATCTGTCAAGCACAAGTCAACGTCTTTTTATGCTGTGGCTTCAGTTTTATGTTGTGGCTTCAGTCGAGCACATACCAAGTGGCTTGCTGTCTCGACTGCGCCTCGCAATCCCAAACTTTATACGTACAAGGGACACATGAACAGGCGGGCGACATCACACCAACCATCGAATAAGCTAAACTGCAATGTGGCTGCTTGGCTTCTCCTCGGCAGTTTGTCCAGTGCCATTGGCAGGCTCTGCCAAGATCGGCTGAACGCTGAACCAGTGTCTCGCGTGCTTCAGGCTGGGCATGGACATGCATCCTTTGCGCAGGCAGTCCAGGGGAATCGCTGCGTAGCGTGGTGCCGTGGGATTCACAATTCTTGCATCAACAATACTGCATGTTGCGGTGCGCAGGGAACAAGGCCATGTCTACTGTCTGATGCCTCGGATCGCCCGCCCACCGCAATGCTCGCCAGATCGATAACAAACGGGGTCAACCAGGACCTCTCGTCGGATCCGTTTTCGCAGCTCCGCAGACTCTCAGAAACCGGCGGCATCTCGGACAAGATCTTGCGCGGCTTCTTCATCGGCATCGCCATTGGCGTCCCGGTCGCGCTGGCCTGCTGCTGCTGGTACCCGTGCTTCCGTCGCAGTCGGCAGCGGCGGCGAGCGAGACACGACAATGCTACTGCGAGTTGAGTGTCGCCTGTTGGACCTAATAATAGAGACAGACGGGCTGGACAAAGAGCAAGGCGCTCCTCTGAAAGACACGCACGCGCGCCCGAGGCGGATTCGGGAAACGGGCATTGATGAGTAGCAAAAGCTGCCTAACCCACTCACTTGGTCACTTGGTCAGTGGTTATTCCCAGCCTTCTGTCCCCCCCCCCCCCCCCCCTGCTTCCTTTCTCTCAGGGTTTATCCCTTATTCCTGTTCCCCCCCCCCCCCCCTGCTTCCTTTCTCTCAGGGTTTATCCCTTATTCCTGTTCCCCCCCCCCCCCCCTGCTTCCTTTCTCTCAGGGTTTATCCCTTATTTTTTCCCCCCCCCCCCCCCTTGCTTCTCATTTGCAGTCAGTTGGCAGCAGCGTGGCGCAGCGTGACCCTTGTGTCGCAGTGCGTGGTGGCAGTGGCAGTGGCAGTCAGTCAGTGGCTGGCAAAATACCAAGCACCCAGGTACCCTGCCAGCCCCAACACCTACAAAAGGTACAAAGTCCGTAGGTACCTGGGGCTACTGCGTCACGGCTGTCGTCGTCAGTCGTCAGTTGTCAGTCGCCAGTCGTCATTGTCCATTCGTTCGTTCCATTGTCGCAGCTTTCTTCAACTTCAACCACCTACTACAACCACCACTCCTCACCTCGCCCCTTCACAACCTACCCGCCTCTTCTTCAGCATTTCCTCTTGCCATATCTTCTTTTACACCTCAACCATATACGCGAACCCACAAACTGACCGACCAACCGACCAGCCAATCAATCAACAACCCACCCACCCCCTCAACCACGAGCTGTCCGCCATGCTCGACGACAGTCTCCCTACCTTTCGCTTCCAGCCCTCCTCCGACAACCCGCTCCACACCCTCCTCTACTTCACCCACAACGGCTCCGAGCCCGCTGCCGAATACCTCCTGAAGCGCCCCTCCCCAGCCCAGGCCAAGAACCAGTACGCCCTCGGCCTCGTCGACGTCCACTACTCCTCCGTCATCTACGGCGAGGTCCTCGTCCGCCCGCAATGGACCCAGCCCTCGCTCTCCGCCGCCGAGTTGCGCGCCCAGGGCGGCGTCTCTACAGTTGTCCCCGTCATCCCCGATGCGCTGCCCGTGTCGCTCTACAATCCGGACCAGACTGTCCCGCTGCGCCTGCAGCGGAGCAGCTTCAAGTCCGACTCGTGGGAGTTTGAGATGCCCGAGCAGACCTTCAAGCCCCCAAGCGCATCCCAGATCGACCAGGACAGCGCCTCGGCCGGCCTCGCCGAGCTGACCCCCAAGGTGCTGTTCCGCTGGAAGCGCGACTCGCGCCTGAGCAAGGACATGACTTGCTACATGACGGGCCGCAGCTTCGGAGGCAAGAAGAGCAAGGAGCCCGACATCACCGTCGCCATGTACCACGCATCCTCCAAGCAGAGCACAGTCACCATCTACGAACCCAACATGGCCCGCGTCGACGTCGAGGACCGCAAGGGCCTCGAGGTCGTCCTGCTGCTGAGCGCCGAGGTCATCCGCGACCTGTACCTGATGCCCAGGCACAACCCTTTCAACGCGTCCGGCGCCCCCGTACCCGTCGGCTCGACGGAAACGCACGCCGCCGCGAGTCCCATTTCATCATCACCGCCGACGCAAGCGGCATTCGCGTCCGGCGCGCTCCCACCGCCGCCGCCACAACCAAGCTCCAGCCGTCCGTCGCCCGCCAATGGCCGCGACGCGCAGCAGCAGGCCGCCATCGACGCCGAGACCAAGCGGCTGCAGGCCATGGTCGCCGATGAGGAGCGCAAGTCGCGCGACCGCGACCGCCGCGACCAAGAGGAGCAGCAGCGCATCCAGGCCATGCTAGAGCGCGAGGAGCAGGAGCGCCGGCGGCGCAAGCAGGCCGAGGTCGATGAGGAGACGGAGCGGCTGCGACGGCAGTACGGCCTACCGGCGGAGACGCCGTCGCTGCCGCCGCGACCTGGGGCGCAGGGCAGCGGTGGTGGTTGGCTTGGCGGCGCTTCGGGACAAGCGGCGGCCCCGGCGCGGCCGAACAGCACGGGGCCACCGGCAGGGAGCGGCAGCAGCTACACGATGCCGTCGCAACAGGCGCAGCAGCAGCACGGGCGGGCGTACAAGCTGGGCACGGCGCTGGGATCGCTGCTTCACGGCAAGGACGACAAGGATCACAAGGTGAAGAAGAAGCGAAGCGTGCATTTTTAGTATGATGCAGAGCACGGGATTTGATACAACGTGGGATGAAGTGAACAGCACAACACATAATTGGATGCAATGTGGGATGAAGTGAAGATACACAACACAGAATTGGATACAACGCGGGATGAAGTGAAGACTAATTGAGACAGTTGACAGTGGGCTGGCAATGGCATGTATATCAGATAGCGAGTTGTGAATTAGAATATGAGAATATCATTCAAGGGTATATGTATATTATTATATTATCATTATGCTTTCACCTCGCTGCCTTCCATGCAGGAACTAGAACTCGACCAAGAACTTTTGGATATCCGGTTATCCCAATGCACACGTGTAAATCATTTCGAGTGGTTCGGCCCCGCGAGGGGCTTCCAGAGTCGTTGCCGACGACCAACTTGAGCTGTCGTCCTGAGCGCTCAACTCAAGCCCTTTCTCGGCTCAGAAGAGGCGCGAGTTCATGTTCATCTTGACGGCCGACTGCAGCGGGTCGTGCTTGTGCTGCTTCTTCTTCTCCTTCTTGCCGCCGCGGGAGGGCGAGGCGGCGCGGGAGGGCGCGGCCGAGGTGGCGGCCGAGGCGTCGGCGAGCGAGTTCTTGCGCGACGAGGCGGCGCTGTTGATGCGGTTGACCTCGCGGCGCTTCTCGGCGGACATGAGGTAGGGGGCGATGTAGACGAGCTCGGCAGAGTACATGTTGGCGGAGGGGGGGGGGGGGTTTGTGAGTTTTTTTTCTTGGAGAGAAGGTCAAGGCCTCTGAAGAGAATAAGGGATTGAAAGTGGGTGTAGAAGGAGGCGTTTTAAGAGTTGATGTTGTGAGTGTGTAAGTGGATGGTGGTGATGCTGATGATGAGCGGGAATGGATGAAGGGGGAGGAGGGTGGACGGGGCTATATATGCAGAACGAACAACAAGAGGCAAAATCTGGCAATGGATAATTATAGAAGCAGCCCGTTACAAAAGCCAAGAAAATTCTATCCCATGACCAAGCCAACGTGAAAACTATCCGATCATCACCGTGTTAAGCCGCGAGTACACAGGCTTCACTCCATCAACCACGGCGGCGGCGCTCGGGATCGGTGGATCCCTCTGGATCGTGTGAAGAAAAAAAAAAAAAAGAAAGTGAAAAATATCCACCTTTTTGTAATAAATGCCCGTTACATGCCCATCCTACGGAAAAAGTTTTCCAGGCACTTGGCCGATGGGCCGGTCCACTCACACGGAACCACATGGTGCGGCGGCGACCGGGGGCCGGTCGATGTTGGCGATCCCCCTCCCTTCCCAAGCTCCGCATGAAACGAGGGCGGGAGAAGAAGTGAGAGTGATTGGTGATGATTCGACACCGAACAAGTCGTTGCCGCCCATGTCACCTCGGACGGCGGAGCCTGTACGCGAGAGTGGTTCGAGAGACCGTGAAGCTGGCAAAGGGGTCCCGGCACTGTACGGCTTTTTTTTACCAATCAACCAGCCCGTTGGTGATGGGCCCGTGGTTTATGGATGCGCCTCGTCTTCGTCACAATCTTCATGTCTTGCACAACATGTTTTTGCCTCAAACCACGGGCGTCCGTCGCCCCAACGTCGTTGGCCACCCGCCACCGCGACGCCGACACCGAAAACCTTCACCAGCCCAGCCCAGCCCAGCTTCGCATCGTTGTCTCCGAGCTTGCACTTTTGGCGTTCAGGGAAGCTTGGGAGGAGGACAAAGCGACAACACGTTTCCTCACGTCTCGGGGGGGGGGGGGGGGGGGTTGGCGGCAGAGAGAGAGAGACATTTCCCAGCTGGGGCTTCAGCCTCCTCATCTCATTTTCACAGGACCACGGGAGAAGTTCATCCTCACCCGCAACAAACACATCACAAGGTCAGAGAAAAGACCCCGTCGCCAAATACATCGTGGACCTGCCTGCGACAAGTGGATGCCCCGGCGGGTCGACCCGGCCTGAACGTTCGTGTAAGTGAAGCTTCCCGGCCCCCTAATAAAGCAAGGAACCGATTTTAAAAATTTCCCAAGTCGTTGCCGGTTCGCCGCAAGCTGGAAGCCGAGAGCCGAGCACCGAGCACCGAGCTGCGATCCTAGCCGCCCTTGCCCTTGACAGAGGAGCATTGCCAGTCACCATCATCTTTGCACTTCCTTGCCAAAAAGCATGCCATGAAATCTGGGAAAATCAATTATCGTCGACGTGTTTGCTACCAAACTATGCAACAGCGCTGCCACCCCATGCCAAAACAAGAAAGAAAAAAGAAAGAAAAAAAGAAAGATTGTGAGAAAAAGACAAAGAGGTATCACAATGTCACAATATTCACCAAAAATACCGCCCGTAAATGTCTTCTTTCCCAAACCCAGTCAAAGTTGCATGGGAAAAGAAAATGTCCACCAAAATAACCCGAAAAGAAATCCCCTCTTACAACACTCCTCATCTCATTAATAAACTGCTCGAAGCCGTCACCAGAGGAAGCTATTCCCGCCGTCTCGCCGCCCCAGCTTCCTCCTCACCAGCTGGCAATCGCTGCGACTGAATCGTCCCCCATAGATGCTCCATCTTCTTCCTGAAAAAAACATTGCTTGTTAGTAACACAGTCTCTCTTTCGTCGCATCCAACTGGCTGTACTTACCACGTCTCCTCCACCAGCTCAATCTGCTCCCTTCGGCAAAGGTTGATGAACCTCGTCATCGTGTTCCACCGCTTAAACGCCACCATAATGTCTCCCCTCGGCTTGTCGTCCTCGAAACAAATGTGCCTGTCGCTCATTACCAGGTACACCCGTAGCGCCTTGAGGTTCCATGAGATCTTCACCACGTCCTCTAGCCGCACGCTGAAGTCGACCGGCTCGCGATGTACGCCCCAGCTCGCCGAGTTCCGATCATCCAGCGTCTGGTGCTCAAACATGCTGTTCTCCGGCACCCAGCTCCAGTACTGTGTCAGCTTCTCCGAGCTCGTGAACAGCCGCGTCTTGATCTGGAAGATTCGAAAGTCAAACTCGCTAAGCGCCGCACCGCTCACCGAGTCCGCGTCCGACACCTCACCCGTCTCCAGGCTATCCAGCACCTTGGCCGCCGCCTTCTGCTTCTTTCCCACCGGGCCTTGGTCGGCGGCAACAGGCTCGACCGGCAAGGGCTCAGCGCTAGACGGCTCGGCCCGCGGGCTTGGCGAGCCGTACGATGGCGGGCTCTTGCGCTTACGCTGCTGTACCGACGTCGTCGAAGGCACGTCATCATCCACACTATCAGCCCTTCTCCGAGGCATCTTTATGCCTGAAGGTCGCCCGATGCTCTTGAACCCCGACTTCTGGCGCAGTGCTGCCAGCTTGGGATCGTTGTAAAAGTCGTGAATAGTCTTGGAAAAGTTGAAGCCAGAGCCCTGCGCCGTGATCAGCTCGTGCAGCCGCTGGCGCATCCAGTCGACGGGCTCAACGTCTGTCTTGTAGTTGGCTAGCGCCTCGATCGTCTCGCACAGACGAAACAGCGTGTCGTAGGAAGTTATGCTGCCCTTGCCCACGCTCACGTATTTCTTGGCAAGAAGCTGATACGGGCTAATCGGTCCTTGCTCTAAAAACTTGAGAATCCTGTTGCCTCGGTTGACTTGGCGTCCGTATTGATACTTGACGCTGCCAACATTCTGGACTCTGCTGGCTGCCTCTGCTGACTGAAACTTTTCCTCCCACGAGCGCAAAATCGGCTCCGTCAAGGTTCGCAGCTCCGGCCACTTGGTCTCCCAATACGGATGGCTGGGAGTTATCTTTTCTAGAGGCACTCCCGCGATGCATTCTGGATATGTATAGAAAGCGCCGTTGTGCCGTAAGACGAGTGTCTCTTTTGTAATGTCATTTGAGCTTGGCGCCGCAAAATCTATCGGGCGAAAGCATATCGGCGCCATTGGCCGCGGGAGCGAGCAATCCGTGGCCGGGGCCTTGGGGCTCCTCCGGTAACTGGTGCTGCTGGAAACTGTTAGAGATGGGACGGCGCTGGGTACTGGAGAGGCCGGTTCGTACTTGGGGGCCTGATTCACGGCCTTGAACCCAGACATGTGTGCCTGCGGCGGACTATAGTGCGATGAATACGCCTTGATAGTCGCCTGTTGCGCAGCCGCCGCTAGGGCTTCCAGCTCAGCAGGCGAGTTGAGGCAGGGGTCTAGGATGAGCCCCGGCGTTGATGGGTGCGAACTGCTGTGCGGAGGTTCCAAGGCGGGAGGCTTGCGAGCAAGCATGTTGGTCGGCGATAATGGTTGCAAGCCCTGGCAGCTTGTTCCGTTCCACTCGCAGTTGCCGCACTTGGGGAAGAGATGGCCACCAACGGCAATACAACCCTCAAAGGGACTCTCATTACTGCTGCAGCCGTGGCATCTTTTCTTCTGCAAGATGCCCGTCGCCTGTATCATACAGGCTATCCAGCCAGTGCCTTTACCATCCGCAAAGCTGTATATACTCGGTCTCGTGTCTTCGAAGAACCGGTTGGCGCTGCGCAGCTTGATGGGCTGAAGGACTGCGCGAGAAGATATGGTTGCGGTGCGTTCGTTGGACAGTTCCAGATGATGGAGCTTGTCAAGTATAGTATGGTCGGAGTCGATGATGGCGACTATTCTATCGTCAATCTTGGGTGCGTCCCTAGGAAGATGCAAATTTGCCAGCGGCGGCAGCTTGAGCTGTCTCTCTGCCGGTCTCTTCTCAATAAGCTCCGGCAGTGCCAGCCGCCGTTCGTGGACACCGTCTTGGTTTCTGCATCGCCGAAACCAGTCGTTCATTTGGACTTCAATCTTTTCGTGCTTCTTGACCAAGCCTTGCTTCTCCACGCTATGGTGACTGTCTATGCTGTTCAAGCGTTGGGCTTCCTGGTTGTATGTTTCATTGACGAGGGCCGTCCGACTGCGGATAGCGGCAAGCTCTCGACTGAGCTTGTCCTCCTTTTCTCTGAGCTCACGTATTTCGGCTTCGGCGCCGCGCATGTGAGTGATGATGGATGATCTGTCGTGGTTCCATCGCTGGGAGTGTTGAGAGAACTGGTCGTGGCGCTCAATAGCATTCCTACGCCAAAAGTCGTCTTCTGTAACATCCCACATCTCGGCGCGGTGTGGGTGTGGGAGTGGCGACATGGAAAGATCTCTAAGGTCTGATTTGAGGTTGTCGATTTTTCTCTCCATCGCATCGGGGTAGGAGATAGATGTGTATGTTTGGAGCCAGCCAGGTTGGTTGGCTCCGGTGGCGACGTTGAGACTATAACGGGTCAGCGCGGCGCCCGCAGTGATGTACAAGCAATCCCTGTATTACTGGGGTATGATCGATGACTTACCTGGGTACTGAATGGAATAGATGAAGCTAGCCCTCGGCCCAGTCACGCGCAGAAAGGAGTGACTGTGCTGTTGGCCACGTCTTTGGTGCAAGTGATGCAGTTGTGGTAGGGCGTGCAGCAGCTGAAGACCTGAAAGGCTGTACAGGCTGGGTTGGCCGCCGTTTGCTTTGTTATCGAGTCAAAATCAGGCCAAGTGTATACCTGTATTCCGTCACTACCAACACCAACCCAGGGCCCGACAAGTGGCGGACAGCCTGGTACCAGCACGTGCCCTGTACTTGATGCGGGGGCGGTCAACGTAGCTGGCCAGCGGTGACTGAGGGGACAGGCGAGGTTTGTGCTCTTTGACAGATTATTGTGATTGGGATATAGTGCAAATCAAAGAAACAAACATACGTTGCGGCAGGGGCGTGTGTGGCAGAGTGACGCTAGAGCGCTGTGGAAGGGGTGATGGGATGAATGGCGACGAGGGGGGGTGGAGGATGAGCGCCAAGTCGGCCGAGAGGACTGTAGGGATGAAGATAGGGTGACGATGGGGAAGAAAGGTAAGTCGAGGATCGGCAGAGACACAAGAAAAAAAGGGGGTTAGCATCGTGAAGAAGAAAAATGATCCAGGCAACAGCAGATATGATACAAACGGCGACCACATTGAACTCAACCAACAAGAAGTGGGTCATTTCGGAAGCCAGAAGCCGGTCCGTGATGCAGGCCAGCTGGCAAGATAGAGTGGCCGCGGAAAATATTAATAAAGATTTTCTCCTCGGTTACTTTCTTTTTCGTTTCTTGTGTGTTTTTGCTTGATTGTCGGGTACGTTGTCTGGGTCATAAGTAGAGTCGATCTACGATAGGCGCTCTTAGCCAACAGACGTGGGGGGGCCCAGTTAGGCAGAGCTTAGCTCAGCCAGTTAGTTGTTGGCTCAGCCGCCCGTTATTATAGTTAGACGAGACGAAAAGCTAAATGCCCAGTTAGCTTTCTTCCTTTTTTCTTCTAGTCTTTCACGTCAAACCAAGCAACAAACGCCTCTCTTTTTCTTTTTTTTTTTTCGCACAACACCTAGGTACCAGCTTAGAAGAGGGGCGCATAGGAGGGTCATTTCTCCTACAGAAAGTCTTATTAGCTCCCAACTCGTCCGCGCATTTTATTCGTTACCAACAACTCGGCACCCAGTGAGAGGATGTTATTTCTGCGGATCCCTGGTGGTTGGTGTCACTTTTTTTTTTGTGAAGCGGAGCGGGCGCAAGCAGAGCAAAAGGCGCAGCGACAAGGGCGAGCGAGTGCGAGAGAAACAGAAGGAAACTGTCCCATCGAATTGAAAGAATATCACGGACCATTCGAGGCAAACTTTATCTTGAGCTCACCCAGATGCAGCAAGGTATTGTGTCTCTCTCTGAGAACCAACTAACCACTTGCGAATAGTACGCCGATGATATCTTGTTAACCAACCAACCGTCATCGCAAAAAGCCATCGCCCAACCCTCTACCTCCCGTCTTCTGTTTCTTCGTTTATTTCTTCCCAACGCCTCCTCTTTCGGTATTACCCCATCGGGCTGGACCGGGTGACGCCTCCCGTGGAAGAAGAAAAAAAGGGCTTCGTTTGGCCCGCGAGCTGATAGTATCCCTCCCCTACTATACACCACACAGCCAACAAAAATCTGCGAGTCCCGGCCGTAGGTCGTGCGTCCCCCCTCCCCCCTGCTTTACCAGTATTTGACTTGATCCTTTGCTGCGCCCGCCGCCGTCCGTCAGTCAACGACCTACTTTTGACAGCGACGTAAAAATAGAGTTGTGGGCTTTCTAGAATGAGATGGCTGTGATTCACTGCTAGTATGTATCGGTCTAATCCCGCAAGGGGAAAGACGAAGAAGGTACAGGTGTCAGGCGCGTACACAAGAGTACAAGATGCTTGCCGCATGCGACTTATTATGCAAGCCTCACGAAAGGGACGTCCCCGAGAAGCCCGGGGTGTGGTGTGTTCAGACAAGACAAGGGCGCAACACTAGTTACTCAACACAGACAGTAGATCCCGCGCACACAAAGTCCACGGCGGAAAATTTCAGCTCTTCTCCCTCATCTCCGAACCCGTACGAATAGCTAGCTAGCTTGCCGCAACTAGCAGACGAGATGGAGTCTGTCGTTGTATCAAGACAATGGAAACCGCGCCACTCTTTTCCCCAGTTCTCTCGTGTTATAGCAAACCACCTAGTCAACCAAAGCCTATTGACAAAGAGACGAGAAGGACGGCTATCTCCAACGGCGGACAGCCACATCAGCGCCCGTTGGGTCGACTAGACCTTTTTTCGACACACTCATAATGAACAATCCGCAGCAAATAGCTGAGCAAGTTCCGCAAGGCTTGGCCCCAACTTCCACCCCATCTCCCATCCCATCTCGGCCGGCCCTGGTTCCGCATAACCAGCGGAGCGCCCGCACTGCGACGCCTTGTTCTCTTGGCTGAAAGGGTGGGAACATCGTGAACCTGCGCGAATGAATTTACACCGTGAAAAGGCGCTAGTTTTTTATTTTTGTTTTACCCTTTCCATGGAGATTAAGAGAAGAAAGAATCCGAGGCGGGGACACATGATAGACGAGAACCCTGTCAAGCCGCCCCAACCTCGACATGGATCAGCGGGGGGGGGCAAAGCTGTACAACAACTTGCTGCTGCAGTAGTGTCAAGTATGAAGTCATGGAGGCCATCTGTCACGTTCTACCGCATAGGAGAGCGGGATGTACATGGTATGTGTAGCCTGTTCTGTCATGGGAGTGCATTATCTCTGTGCAATGCGGACGGGCCGCGTCACATATCTGTGCTGGGCGGCCGCAGCCCGGCCTTTCCTTCCATGATGACGAGCTTGACAAAAAGAGGTCATAGATCGACCTGCATAGGGTTTGATATTTGTCTTGCACGCAACAGGGTGGCAACTGTACGCAAGTCGCTGGTACGGCATACCGTACTTAGAAAGAGTGAGGAGCCTAATGTCCACTATCTCGCGCCGTCTAAAAAAAAAACAAATCAGCCAGGGCCCTGTGTAACGAGAGTTTTGATAACATGGGCTGTCTATTGAGAGAGAATGTCAGGCGTTGTTGGTGCCTTCGCGGTACATTGGTGGCCGGTGATATGTGGTCTTTGTGGGCATGCTGCGACATCTTAATGTGACGTGATATTATTATTAACTACCAGGTACCACTATACACATGTCGCCCCTTCACTTCTTTCTAATCAAAATAATCAGATGGAAACTTGGATAGTTAAACGAGGCTGGCTGCGGTCTTTGTCCACAACGCACACCACACCCACACCACATGACAGCATTTGCCATCTTTTACTTGCCTAACAAGACGACCAACTCAGCCATCTACAAGGTGCTTGGAGGAGCGGATGATGAATCACCATCCCTGCAACCCCGCCCCGGTCAAGAGACAGACAGACGCCACCATGGGCTGCGCCCGGAGGCAAAAAGGTATTCAACCCTTTTCCCTTTGTACCAGTATGTACACGGTCCAGCGCCAAGACTTGCTGCTACAAGACCGGGGAGGGGAGGGAGACACGAAGGCGTCGCTCGATCTGCTTCTGCTGAGCCTTCGGACTAAGAAAACGCCTTATTTTCCTCCTGCTCGGACAAGGCGCATGCTGCCGAGCCACACAAGATGCCAAAAACGAGGCATGCAGGCGCCAAAGCCGAGCTAGGAGGCAGACGTTGGCTGACCCGGATAGGATAAATCATCACCACCCCTCCCCTCTCTCACACCGGCCCGGCGGGTATTTTTCATCCCATCTGTTGGCACCTATTTTTTTTTTTTCTTTTCCTCGAAAAATAAAAACACAAGCCCTTGTCTCTCCCAGTGTCCCAGTGGCGCATTTCACCTTGCATCGTCGTCGCAGAAGCAAACGACGGCCGTCCTTCCTTCGTGTCTCGGCAACGAGGGGGGAGGGGGGACAGGAGTTTCCAGAAAAAGCATCCCCTGACCGTGTCTTTTCTATTTTACCCTGTTGGGAGCTCTTCTTTGCAAAAGCCCCCCCTCCAACAGTCTGGTTTCACCGCTCTGTGACTTGCGACGGCTGCGCGTAAACGAGGCCAACCAATCCTGATGCTCATCACGCTTCGTATCACGCGCCACCTGCCGATGTCGGTTGGACTGATGTTTAAATTCATAGACGTGTACAACAAAACAAAAAAAAAAAAAAGAGGACTCGCTGTAATCTATAGGCTTTCCTCATCAGCCTATATCTATTTAAAAAGTCAAAAGTGGGGGGAGCCTAAACAGATGGCAAACCCAACGTCTCCTGCTCCGTCTTCGCCGACTTCGACGACTAGAATCCAGCCAGCCCACACGCAAGCCATTATAAGGGTTTAGTAGATAGACAGAAAAGGAAAGTACAAGACAAAGAGCATGCATACAATGCGCCGATAGCGATAACAATAACGATCTCCTTGTTCTAATGGGGAAAGTGCTGCCTCTGTGACTCCAGAGTAGCGGAAAAACCAGAACCAAAACACCAAATATTTGCAGGGCCAATACAGCATGTTTACAGGGCCAACACAACATGTTTGCAGAGCCAACACAACATGTTTGCAGGGCCAATACAACATGCTTGTAGAGCCAACCCTTGTTAGCTATTCGCATATTTTCTCTTGCGGGGTCATCGGTAATGGCCTCTAGTATTTTGCCGAATAGCGTGGAGTGGGTGAGTATGGCATGTCGTAGGCCGTAGTCTGCGCGTACGGATCGTCCATGTACATGGTAGCGCGGCGGTCCTCCTCCGGCAGGAGCTCCTTCACCTCCCAGTTGTTCATGCGTGTGCCGACGGAGAACTCGAGGTCCTCCTTTGTGATGGAATCCCAGTACTGTAGCGATTGTCAGTGACCATGTCATCATCCCTCTCTCCACACGTTTACATACCTTGTACACCATCATCACTCCGAGCAGGTTGCAGACGCTGGCGAAGAACAGGCCGTCCAGGTAGTGGCTGATGGCGAAGCACAGCTTGGCCGAGAACGCGTAGAGCATGACCTGGCCGACGACGAAGAAGAAGACGCCAAAGGCGATGTCGCCCAGCGGCCAGCGGTCCTGCAGGGTGCGCGTGACGAGCAGCACCTGCATCACCACGTACACGAACAGCTGGATCGCGTTGAGCAGGTACAGCACGACGAACAGGCCGATCGTGTTGGTCGGCGAGAGGCCGGCCCAGCCCTTGAACGTGCCGATGGCGACGAGGAAGGTGATTGCGAACGCGGCCAGCGAGCACGCGCGCAGCAGCCACACCGACAGCGGCGTGCCGTCCTCGTACAGCTGGAACCCGACGAAGCCGTTGATCAGCAGGCAGGTGACGAGCGCGCTGGCGAGGCCGCTCTGCAGCGCGACAAAGTACGGGTACGGCGCGGAGCCCGGCGGCACGACGCCCGCGTCGACGACGAGCGAGAAGAAGGACAGCAGCATGTACAGGTAGAAGAAGGTCAGGATCTCGCGGCGGCCCACGGCGGTGAACTTGGACCGCACGTGCAGGATCATGACGACCGTCATGAAGAGCGCAAAGATGTGCGTGGCCGCCGCCGCGCCCTCGAAGATGATGGTGTTGGCCAGCTCAATGTTCCGCGCGTAGCACGACGGCTCGATGCCGACGTGGTCGACGCCCGCCAGCAGCGGCCCGACCGAGGCGCACAGCGGCAGCGGCGCATTCTCGCAGATGAATGTGAAGTCGCCAAAGCCCGACATGGTGTTTTTGCCGGCGGATTGTTCAAGGCCAAAACGGCGCGGAAGGTCGTGGCTCGTCCAGCAGGGTGTTGAGGGGAGATGTCGTCCCGCTGGTTCCTACGTCCGGCGTCACCGTCAAGTGGTAGTCGATAACGGGGCTCGACGTGCTAAAACAGGAAAAATCGCCCACGGCAGGAGCCCACAGTCGCGAGGGGACCGGATGGCTTCGATGTTTCGGTCGGAACGAGGCAATGGGCAAGCAGCTCGACAGGCGGGGGTTGTCGGTACAGCCGGGCGAGTGATTTCGTTGCGCGACGAGAAATTTCGTGTCCGTGAGAGTCGAATCAGCGAAAGTCCCTCAGCCTCGTGCGCGTCGAATGACTTGTTCTTCTTCTTCTTCTTCTTCTTCTTCTCCTTGGGTGTTATTCTAGTTGTCGTTCAACCCAGTGAGGCCACTCATCAAGGGGGGTGGCCAAGAAATCTGAGATGGGCATACGCCAGCTAAAAAGTGGGGCAACTGTTGCTAGGGGGGTTGTTGAACTTACCCTATAGTTGACACTTTTGGATTGCAACTTTTATTCAAACATTTAAATCTTGATGATATCGCTTTAGATTGTGTCATCATGGTATGGTTTATTATTATTGCCGTTATTACTATCCCGCTCTACCAAATGGTGTATAAAATCAAACTCGTGAAGTTCCTGCGCACCCAACGGCAAGACCGCGTCAGGATATACCCCACTGAGATGTACTCCAATATGGCAGTTGACAATGATTGAAACAAAAAGAGTAGCAGGATGAGAACGGCAGAGCTTGTACAAATCTGCAACCTGGAATCAAAATTCCACCATTCTTACATACATAAATTCCCCGCTTCTTGACGTGGAAGCAATGACAGCCAGCGAGTCCCAATAATGCCGCTTTCATACTTGCGTCAAGACTACATGGATAAATAAACACGGTTGATAACGTATGCACTATTAACACACTGACCCTGATTAGGTCAAGCACGCCACTTTTCATTCAGAACTCGCGCAACCATGGCATGACAGCATGAAGGGCTTGCAGAGTAATCAAGTCAGGCTCCACAGAGCAGTGATGAAATTAATCCTACGTCTCCGATAACTGTCCGCCGGGACACGAGAAAAAAGTAATAAAAAGCAAGAACAAATCATCTCGCAGCCGGGCACAACTGTCTGTTGGCCGCGTCTGTCTGCATGTAGTTGGTGGTTCTTCTGGTGAAACCACCCCTCCCTCCCGCGCGCCCTCGGTATTGACCAACGCCAGTAGTTAATGCTATCCATGCCATGCAATGCAACTTCTAAAAAGTATATGTGTTACAATGAAGTGCTGCGCAGAATTGCAAGCAGCAAAATATAGGGACCGAAAAATCAAAAAGCCAGGTGATATCTTGTACAATGCAAAGACCCCTTCCCGTATGCAGCCTCACCAAGTAAACAACAGAAAAAGCAAGGGACGTCTTCACGACGTATCAATGAAGGAACGGAATGGCATGGGCAGGCCATATCTAGGGGTACATGCCCTGATGCCGGCTTTGTAGGGGCAGATGCTGCTGCTGCTGTCTGTTGTACATGACAAATTCGGGTACCACTCCAGTCCGCACATCGTTGCGTCGACCTAACGGTTGGTAGTGAATGTGGTTGGGGGGGATCGGCACGGACAAATGGTATTGATCCAAAGATGTCGCGACCGGGTGCAGGAGCCTGTTGACGTGTCGAATGGGTTTGTAAGGACTCGAGCGTTGCTGCAGGTAGATGCTGGGTGAGTTGGCCAGCGGCGTCAGTGTGAGCGGTGTGTGCATGGTGGACCCCGTTGTGTAAGGCTCTACCATCGGCGACGACGTGTATTGACTCAGATGAACCGGACTGCGTCGCTTGCTGGGAGTGCCGAGGTTCACAGGAGGATGAACAGCGGCCGCCGAAGGCGGGAAGCTTGGAGCTAAGGCTGCTGCCGGTATCATCTGCTGCTGCGTCTGAGGTTGAGGTTGCTGTTGGTGTTGGGGCAGACAGCTGCTAGCTGGCTGCTGATACACTGTCGACATAGCACGGACACCGGGCTGTAGTGGGGGGAGGGCCGCGTTCGAACCAGAGGCATTATAAGATTGAGCGGTGGGCATGTACGGCAACCCGTTTGCCTGGGACTGACTGGTCACAATGCTCAGCTGAGGGACGGCTGCTCGAGCATCGACATCACCGGCGGACCGGACACTGTTGCTAGGCAGAGTGCTCGCTGCAAACTCTAGAGCCATCTGTCTTTTGGCAGGATGATCAACGGCGTCATATTCGGGACTTCTCTTGCGCGAAGCAGTAAGGCGAGCGGGTTTGGAAGCAAGCGGTGAAACAGCGTTTGCTTGGTACGGGCGCCAATCCTGCGAGTGACTCGAAGTTGGAGAGAATGTTTTGGTCGTGGTGGGAGTGTATGGGGCTAGATCAGGCACCATGGATATCATGTTGGCCTTGGGCGACGATAAGGGTGATTGGAAAACGCCTGCATTGACAGTGACATGCAGGGGTGACGAGGGTTGACGGAGGGCCTGGTCGTAGTATTCGTGGAAGCAGGCCAGCTTGGTCAGCCACAATTCCCATTCCTCCTTGGAGGCCAGCAAGTTGTATCGCATATTGCTGAGAAACTCGACTTCCATGACATGGATCTCCTGCACCGCAAAGCAGGACACCTCAGCCCAAGTCTTGTTGGTGTATGTGTTATCATCGAGGACTAGGAAAGTGTGAGCGCCGCCACTGACTGAAGCATGTTGTCAACACTTACACTTATTTCCCAACATGAGGGCAACAGTAAGCAGTCTGTACTCGCTGCCGGCGCGGCCCTTGATCTGCGGGGTTGACATCTTTAATCGATATATGAAGAGGAGCGCAAGTAAGATGACATTTTGCGTCACCTGTGTCGTTTGCAGAACATTCAAAACCCATTTGCGAAACTGCTCGTATGGCTTCGCGAGGGAGGCCAATCGGGGGAGTGTGGGGGCGGTGGGAATCGAGCGAATAGATTCGGCTTTTTTGAGGTCATCAACTGACTGGAACCAGAAGAGGCATGTCATCTGAGCGGTGTTAGAAGGTGCTGGGTAGCACTGGCCGGGGGGGGGGGGGGGGGGGGGGGGGGGGGGGGGGGGGGGGGGGGGGGGAGGTTTACCTGTGCGGCAAAGTCTGCCAGGTTTCCTCCTGTTGGGCTGATGCACTTCGGTATTTGAAGGCTGTGGTAGATGAGTGTATCTGAGGGTTGCCGGGAGGGAATCTCCTGGGACGGCATCGTGGCATCCGAGGTGGGGGTAGGTGGGCGTGGCAGATAGGCGACGCCTCTCTGCGCATGCTGGGACCTGACGTTGTCGTGTTGAAATACTGGCTGAGTTTGTGTCGAGGGTTGCGGGTGCGCTGGTTGTTGGACAGAGGGAGGCGGCTGGCGTAGATATTGCAGACTCGGACAATCGGCTACCGCGAGCCTGGATTTGTGCTGGGGGACAGCAGCGGGATGGTTGCGCGTAGCATGGCTGTCGTAGACGGCGTAGGAGGGCTGGTATGCGGCGCTCATGTCGTTCGTAGGAGTTGTATAGTAGGCACGATGTGCTAGAGGGCCGCGATCAGACGAGGACTGGGTCGAAACGAGAGAAACAGCTGCGTGAGCATATGAACAAGAGGCGATCTCGCGCGAAGAGGTGAGAATAGGAAGAGTGCGATGAGGATGTGCGGCTGTCAGTATTTGGGCAGGCATGGGGGAGAGAAGAGCTGGACGAGGTGAGGAGTATGGTGAGATCGAGGCGGGCGGGCGGATTCAAGAACGGGCCGGCAGACGAGAGCGTACGCGAGTTGGCTCGTTTGCCCGTTTGTCCCTTTCGGTTTGAGGAGGTGGCGCCAATCGTGGGGGAGAAGGAAGCCGAAGATGGGCAGCGGCAGCTGGTTGTCGTGCAAACGTCGAGGGTAAGTGAAGACCAAGTAAAGGTATTGTCGGGAAGCCGAGGTGCGGAAGGCGTTGGAGGCGATAGGCAGGTTGACGAGAAGGGCCCTCGGTGTCACCAGCCCGCAGCGGATCAAGTCGGGAGGTTTTCGTTTTTGAAAAGGAGGCTCGATCAAAGAGGATGCTTGCCGCCCTGCACGGAGGAGGGCCAATCGCGGGGGAGAGACGGGCGGCGAGTTGTAGAGGACAAAAAGAGAGGCGAGAATTAATTAAAAGGACCATAAATGGCCTTTGAGACGGGAAGGATGGGTAGGTAGACAAGTCAGTCAAGTGCAAGCGGGCAAGGTCATGACATGACGAGAGGGAAACGAGGATGGAGCAGAAGAAGAAGAAGAAGAAGAGCAGAAGCAATGGAAGATGCGTCAAGGAAAGGAAGGGACAAGGTTGGGTTGAGTCAAGGTGGTGAATAGGTGGTGGCATGGGCCGAGGAAAGGAAAGACGAGGACGAAGACGGTCAGTCCGCGTGAAGCGGCGAGCGAGCCCTGGGGTGGCTCCAAGAGACTCCGGTCGCGAAGAAGCAGCTGGTGAGCATTGGCGCATTGGCAGAGAGTTTGAGGAGGGTCTCGGAGGAGTACATGGCGGATGGGCAAGGCTCAGGCGAGGGTGTGGTTGGCCAAGTGAGAAGGCGGTGGGGGGGGGAGGGGGAGGGGAGTTGTATTTGGAGGGGTGTCAAGTAGGTAACTACCTAGTAGGTAGGCAGAAGAAGTGAAAAGGTGGGCGGCCAGACGACGCAGACTCCAGACTCCAGAACTAGCTAACTTGGTTAGGTAGTCACTTCTTTCCGCAGTGAATACTAGTTAAAGGTAGGTACATACCTTACTGACGTATCCGTACTGCGTGCTGAATATACCTGCCCACATAGGGCCAACCGGCTGATAAATTACTACCTAGTTAGGTTGTAACTAGCTAGGGAGTTGGCCTCGGCTGGATATGCTGCAATCCGTAGCCAGGTAGGTACAGTATGCCATCTGGAACTGTTGGCAGTGACTCCATCTGCCCAACACGCCGATGCTGGATTGCACATGAGAAAATGATGAAATTATTCCTGGGTTGGTGCGAACTTTGTCGTTGTCAGCTCTGCCCCAAAGAATGGGTTGCTCCAGATACCAGGCCGTCAGGTATCAAAGTACCAGGTTAGTTGACTAGTCAAGGTAGTACGGAGTCGTACTGATAGACCTGACGGATAAGCAGAGCAACGGCAAGTACCTAGGCATGGCATGGTATGTAGAATGAGAATGCCTGGGACTTGCGAGTTGAAACCTGTAAACCTTGCTCTCTGCGGACCCCAGCGGCGCTCCTCAGCCCGCCCGGGGCCTGTCAGAGGATCCCTTTTTAGTGCTTTTAGTGTGTGTGCCACCACAGTGACTGACCACACCACTCAGCCCACCAAGTGCCTCCTCGCTGTAATCCACCCTGGGCCGTGCTGCTGCGGGCGCTCGAAAATACAGGGGTGCGGGTGCGAGTGCAGCGGTGCACCAGCGCAGATGCCCTGAGGCCGCAGCACGCTCACCTCACTGTAGTTGATCGGTCGCTGCAAGACGGTAGCTGAGATTGACCACTGTCCATCAAGATTCACAACGTCATCGCAGCGATTCAAATACGGGACCATATTATCACGCTCACTTGTCATCATTTATCGGCCAATCCTCCAACATCATCTCACAATCCTCACATGCCGCCTCGTGTCGTTTGTTGTCTCGCTCTTCCACCCCCAAGTTTCCCCTTTCCTTTGCCTGCTGTCTCCTCCTCCTTGCTCTCCCTCCCGTGCGTGCCCAGTGACCAACCATGACCACCACCACCACTACCACAACGACCACCTCTAATAAGCTCCCTGACATCGAATCACATCCATCACCTTGCCCATTGCGGCCTTGCTTATTATTAGCGCCTGCACATGCTCCAGCGAGCGCTCCAGCAACTCTGCGGCAAGACATTGCAAAGGGAACGGCCCCGTTCATCATTTACCATGCCATGCCGACTTTGGCTGGGTCAAGGCCGCCTTGTCCGGCAGCGTAGGTAGTCGTCTACACCTCACCTGATACTCCTGATGCTCCCTCCTCTTGATATTATCCCCATTTTCTGTTCTCCCTCTCTCCTTCTCTCTCCTTCTCTCTCTCTCTCTCCTTCTCTCTCCTTCTCTCTCTCTCTCTCTCTTTTCTTCCCAGCCTTTGAGTTATTATTGCGGAGTAACTAGTTAGCATTGGCTTGCCTGGCTAGACTTGACCACTCAAAATAGACAGCCACAACCCAGTCATGATTGATTCATGCCATGGCGCGGTTCGCCTCAAATCCATGCCGCGCAAGCACACTTGTGCCCGGCTCTTTGGTCCAACTGTCCGACTAGTTGGGTACTTTATAAAAATAAATAAAACTACCAACTAACCAACCTACCAGCCAGCCAGGCAGCCCGCCTGCGCTAGCTGAGCCACTCGCTCAACCACTTTGTGCGCCAAGCTACATTTGGCCCAGTTGACCAATTGACCAGTCTAGATACATACTGGCAAACTTCCCGTTTCTTCCGGAGGGACATGTTCAAATCGGACATGCAAGCAGCATGGCCCAGATGCTGATGGCTCATCTGCCATCCTCAATCATGCTTGTCACCAGCACTAGTTAGTTGGGGAGCTCTAGACCTCGCGACCACCTCGCACCTGGACATCTTACCATGTACGTCTTACCATGTACCTGCCACGCCCCCCTCCCTCCGCTCTCCCCCAATTCGTATGCCGACGACAAAGCACGAGTAATTCCCACATCTGGACCAGAGCGGTTAAGACGTAAGAGGTTGACCATGGCCCCAATCTACGAGCGCTGGTTGGCTGCAAGACGACAGAAAGGTATGTACGTACGTACGTATTCATCGCCACGATAGTGCACATGAAAGTGCTGGCTTGAAAGCAAACGTCGTCTTGTGTTGCGTGGCACATTGATCCATTTCGAAGCCTCAATGAAATCCATGCACCGCCCATCAATCATCCTTCGCCAGCCTCCATCAGAATGAGGCCTTGTATCCACAACCAGTACCCCGTCACCCCGTAACGAGAAACGCAGCCAAAAGGATGCAAACCATGTGCAAAAGAGAAGGGCCGCTGGCTGATGTTGTGGAGCCCGTATCGGCCGGCCGTCCATCATTCATTCATCCATCCATTCATTCATTCATTCACATCCATCAACCTGGCCCATTTTGTCCCTTTCAGTCTGTCTGCCTGCCTGCCGGTCTTTGCTTCGGCAGCTTGCCTCCAAAATGCGCCTCCCCCTCGCGCAGCAGCATTGCTCAGGGTGGATGGTGCGGTGGGGACGCAGGTGAGTCCAGGACTCAGGCCGCGCCTTGATAACCACTACCAACTCCTTCTCCTTCTCCCTGCCTTGCTGAACAAGTAGGAAGGGCAAAAAATAAGAGAAATTAATAAAGAAAATGAAGAAAATGAACAAGAGGATCAACTGTGCAACGGTGACGAGGGGCCAGCTGACACGGCCTCCTTGTCCTTGCTCGCCCTCACTCACAGCCTGAGCTAACAAATTTAGCGTGTTGGTGGCATTACGGGCTGCCACCGCCGCTGGGTGCAGCTATTTTCTTCTTGGCCATTTTCTTTGCCCATTTTCCTTGACTAACTAGGTAGTTACCTGCTTGTACAGTCTAGTAATCTGTTTAGAAATTGCAGAGTTATTTATCCGCCAACTCACTAGCCAGAACGTTAAAAAAAAAAAAAAAAAAAAAAAAAAAAAAAAAAAAAAAAAGGCCCTGCCCTATTCTATCCTTGGTAGTCCCGTCATCCATCACACGCTGGTGCTCTGCCCGATATCCAGTTTCCAGAATACACCCTCAACATTTGTCAAAAGGGAAACTCCGTGGTGGCCCATGCATGTGCTGCGGCGGTTGGGGGCTGCTTGGCTCCAAAAAGATTGGTATGCGCAATCTCGCAGGAACAAAAAGTTGTCAACTACCTAGGTAGCAACCAGGCAACTAAGTTAGGTAGTCGCAGTGACAAGCCGCCCATGTAGGAGGTAGTCATGTAAATTACCATGATTACTTGCCGTTGCCGTCGTCGCGAAATACGTGGCCATGAAACTGCGGATAACTAGTCCTCCTTCCTGCTTCCCGACAAGTCCTGAATTCCAGCCAGCCCTTTTTACTTTGATCATCAAAGTTTCGACTAACCGGATGACGCCTTTTTCTTTTCCCGTACCCGCAGTTGGTGGCACTCGGTATCTACCATTTGCAGCGGATTTATTACTCGACAGGGATGGTGGCACAAGTGAGGGAGTGAGTGAGTGAGTGAGCGAGTGTGAGCGAGCGACTGATGCGACAAGTGAGTGAGTGAGCGAGTGAGTGAGTGAGCGAGTGAGTGAGTGAGAGTGGTGATTTGTGGTTGTGTGGGGGACCATGACTGACCACATTCTTGTGACTACACTGACAAGGGGCCTGCTGCAGTCTGACAGTCGTGGCTGATAACAACTTGTCATGGCTATGTAGTTGTCTCTATCTGGTTACGTGCTGTTTGTGAATTGATGTCGCAAGGGTGGCAGCATAAGCCGACTGACTGGCTGTACTAGCTTTATGAAAGGTGCTATATTGTTGCCCGTATATTTGGTGGCTTTGTATCATCATTTTCGCCAGTTTTTCTTGTCGCATGGATGTTTTATGTATGAGATTAATGCTCGGCCGCAGCCGTCATGGAATGGTCAGTTGCCTTGACTTTTCTCTCTCTCTCTCTCTCTCTCTCTCTCTCTCTCTCGCTATCGGTGTTGCACGCTTTACAAAATTATACCCAGCAGGAGGTGGATTAATATAGCTCACTCGGGTCACAAGGGCGAATAAATGATAAATGGATGTCGACCCCCCCGGTCTCAAGGCTGTTTTTAAGCAACTGACAAAAAAAAAAGAATTGGGGAAAGCGCACTTTCAGCAAGGCCAAAAAGCTGTAGTCTTCTTTTTTATTATTATTTATTTTAAAAGAAATCAGAAATTGTTGTTGGCATGATGATGCTGGTTCCACACGCGCCCGCTAGGCGTCGTTTTGAGGAACTCTGGAGATGAGCGAGGGATGTGAGAGGTCTCATGTTGCCGTGTTGCAGGTACACCAGGCTCGTCGTTGCTCCGTTCAAGTTGGCGTTGTTCGATGGAGAGTTCCGTGCCTCGCCTCTCTCACTCTCCATTCGCCACCACAAGTCGGGACGCGGAAGTGCGGCTTGTTGTTAGACTTTTCATGGGTGGTCTGGCTTGGAGCCATCCGCCGCCCCTGATTCCACTTGGCAAAGAAAGTCTCTTGACCAACCTGAGCAAGGCTACGCTACGTGCCTTGTCCTGCCTCGCTCGCATGGAAGATCAGGCCTGATGGGGTGGCTGGCATGGCAGATGCAAGCATTCAACCGCAACAAGCCAATAGGCCGGAACTTGGGAGGGGCAGCGTACCATGAGCATCAAGGCGGTCGCCGAGAGGAGCGAGGAGAGAGGAGAGGAGAGGGAGGGTCAAGGGTCAAGGCGGTTGTCGCAGTGGTCGCAGTGGTCGCAGTGGTCGCAGTTTCCCTTTTCCCTTGGCTTGGGCTCGTCCTTGCTTTGCTGGGCCTTTTCGGCACCAAGCCATGTAACACAAAACACAAAACCCTTGGATTACATACTACCCATGGAAGATGCGGAAGATGCGGGAGATGTGAAGGATACTAAACAAGATAGCTGCGGGTATGGGACAGGTCGGCGGCTGCTCGTGCTTGGAGTGAGTGCATCGAATGCTGCAGACTGAGATGAGGGACTGAGATGAGGGTAGGTACGGTGCTGGGAAGGGTGTTTTGGGAGCAGTTATTTGTGATTTTGCAGGATTACCGGCTGCACAAAGAAAAGGCAGCCGCTTAATTGGAGACAGGCTGTTACATATTATTGGAATACGTGCAGGGAGAAGGGGAGTGGAGAGGAGAGAGAAAGGGGGGGGGGGGGGGGGGGGGGGGAGGGGGGGGGGGGGGGGGGGGGGGGGAGGGGGGGGGGGGGGGGGGGGGGGGGAGGGGGGGGGGGGGGGGGGGGGGGGGAGGGGGGGGGGGGGGGGGGGGGGGGGAGGGGGGGGGGGGGGGGGGGGGGGGGAGGGGGGGGGGGGGGGGGGGGGGGGGAGGGGGGGGGGGGGGGGGGGGGGGGGAGGGGGGGGGGGGGGGGGGGGGGGGGAGGGGGGGGGGGGGGGGGGGGGGGGGAGGGGGGGGGGGGGGGGGGGGGGGGGAGGGGGGGGGGGGGGGGGGGGGGGGGAGGGGGGGGGGGGGGGGGGGGGGGGGAGGGGGGGGGGGGGGGGGGGGGGGGGAGGGGGGGGGGGGGGGGGGGGGGGGGAGGGGGGGGGGGGGGGGGGGGGGGGGAGGGGGGGGGGGGGGGGGGGGGGGGGAGGGGGGGGGGGGGGGGGGGGGGGGGAGGGGGGGGGGGGGGGGGGGGGGGGGAGGGGGGGGGGGGGGGGGGGGGGGGGAGGGGGGGGGGGGGGGGGGGGGGGGGAGGGGGGGGGGGGGGGGGGGGGGGGGAGGGGGGGGGGGGGGGGGGGGGGGGGGGGGGGGGGGGGGGGGGGGGGGGGGGGGGGGGTTCAACCCGGCGCTAAAGAGGCGTCAGCAGCGTTCCGCATCCAGACGATCGACCATTTTAATGATATGGGCCCCGAAAGTGATACATTGCAGGTCCAAAACTTGCAGCTGAACACTAATTTCTAAAGGGGAAGAAGAAGGAAAAGAAAAAGCAAAATAAAAATGAACGTGAAAGAAGGGAAAAAAAAAAAAAAAAAGGGGAAAAAAGGAAAAAAAAAAAAAAAAAGGGGAAAAAAGGAAAAAAAAAAAAAAAAAGGGGAAAAAAGGAAAAAAAAAAAAAAAAAAAAAAAAAAAAAAAAAGAGAAAAAAGGGAAAAAAAAAAAAAAAAAGACTTCTCATATGCCGTCAAAAAGTGGCAGAAGAGTTACATGATTACCACCCGAGTAATTACGAATAATAAGTTGGAAGCAGTGATGATGACAAGACATGACAAGTGGGGGCGTAGAAAAGAGAAGTAAAAAAAAAAAAAAAAAAAAAAAAAAAGAGAAAGAAAACGAAAGCGAGAATGCAGGCGAAAATGAGAAATCAAGCATGTATAGTCGGCAAGAAGAATGGATATTATATTTATCCTTATTATCATCTATTATTATTATTATATCACCATTATTATCTTATCACTACGTCAAACTCCTTGGCTGTCGAAGCCAGCCGATGATTGAGCTAAAACAGATGGATGATCCCGGTAGCGCCGACAGTCTACCATCTAACAGTCGATACTCCCTCCATACAGGTCCCTACACAACAGCCCACCCCAGGTTTTGGACATCCATATCCATCATTGCCATTATTTTCATTATTATTTTCATTATTATTGTCATTATTGTTATTATCCTTTTTTCCTGGTTCAGCATCTCGACCATCGTCTCGCCTGCCCCTTGTCTTATCCAACTACCAACTATGTAGCAGTTGTCGCGCCCTTTCCTTTCAGCTGGCCAGCAAGACCCTTTCGAAGGTCAGTCCAGGGCTCTCTTTGCCTTGCAGCAACTGTAGCAACATGCCTACATACCTACATCCCTTCTTTCTTGGGGTCCCTTGATTCTCCGCGCCTGTGTCTCTTTACCATGTTACCATGCATCCCCTATCCCCTCCCCTTTGTCCCTTTGTCCCTTTCTCCCTTTCTCCCTTGGGCTTGCATAACCACCCGTGACAGCCAGTGACCGACTTCCTCTCGTCCAAGGCGAAAATATCCCAACTAGAAATTCGCATGCATGCACCTACTAGGGTTGTCCATGCGGGTTGATGATCAGCTCCCGCCGCGCTGCGTTGGACATGTCCGTACCTCTGGGGCCGGCATTATCACTTGCAAGAAGCAAACCCACCAGCGACCAAGGCACTTCCGGGCTGCTCCCTCCTCCAACATCTCGGGTATGACGAAAAGGCAAAGAAAGAAAAAAGGGCACAGGCCGCTCGAGCAAGCATTGCATCCATCCATCCCCCTTCCCCTCCCCCCCAGTCCTCTTCCTCCTCCCATGCCTCATGGCTCACCAAGACGGCCGTGTTGCCCAGGCGGGGGAGAAAAAAAAAGGGTACTCTTTGTTGCCCTCTTGCCCTCTCTCCTGGCCTCGTGAGCGCCATGTTCACAAAGCAGTCCCGACGCGGCGCAAGACACATCTACCTCTGACACACTCGACTTGCCCCTCCACCACACCTCCTCCATCATCACCACCACGGCCAGGCCAGAAATCCTACAGGACGCCCCCTCCCGAACTAATAAAATGCTAATACTAATGCTGGCCCGTAAACTCGACGGGATCCGCCCTGCCCACGCCGCTAAATACGAAGGTGTGGGCTCCGTTCGTCTTTCCAGTTGCGTCCTCTCTCCTCCTTCTCTCTCTCTCCCCACGCACGCAGGTCCTCAACGCTTGACGCCCCAGTATTTGCGCATATGATGATGTACGTACGTTGCCCATCCGGGCTTTGCACGGCGCATTAGGCTGTTGTGATTTTTCCATCACCCGCCGACGTCGGCTTTGTCTAGATCTGCAGCGACCCGATGACGCTCTTAATCAGGCCCATCAGACAGCCTCCCCGCGGCGTCTGGAAGCCCGGCCAGGTTGAGCACTGCGCCTGGCGAATCACCGACAGGCAAGGCAGAACAGTTGGGGGAGTGCAGAAGCACGATATCACCTGTCGGGTAATATTGAGTCCTGCAAGCGAGATGGCCAGGGCGCAAAGCAGGGCCATCTAATGTATCGTCCAGCCTCGACGCTGCCAGACTTTGATGCCTTTCATGCGCCGGAAGTTAGTGATCTCCTCTACTCGATAGAGAAGCCCAAGTAGGCCTTCCAACTTTACCCGCCGGGTATTTGGCTGGCGGCGTAGCAAGCTTATTCATCTCCCAAGTGAAGCCAATCTGGTACACCTGTTGATGTCGTTGCGTGCAATATACAAGGCCTTCAACCACAAACATCTGTAAATTTTACAGTAAGCACATGCCTATAATCACCTACATGCACATTCATGCCAAATCGATTCCGTATGCTTCATCATTGACTGGGCTTGGAGCTGCGACGGCGAAACTTGTGTCAGCATCTGCGCTGACTGCGACGAGTACCTACATCATCCCCCGTAGCCGTATAGACTCTGCAAATGTATCTCATTTTATTCGTCGTCTCTGTATTGGTATAGACGATGGCTGGCTCGGACGACGGACGGGGGCAGCCGAGGGCAACTCTCACCAACGGCTCGATCAAGCATGAACCGCTCAGATCTAAGTGAGCAAGCCTGAAAGAAACTCGCCAAGTTCATTCAGCCATTGAAGTTGCTGTGATAAGAATAAGTCATACTTTCTTCGCTGCAGCCGCCACGGACAGACCCATTGGAACGGGCTGGTGCAGCCCCTCGTGCCAGGTGCAGGCACGCTGCAAGCGGTGCGGCAGCAGCACTTTGTGAGAAACCATGCTGGAGTTTGCTTTTAATCTATGTTGTGAATGATTTGATGAGATGTGGGCGAGGTCTTCTTCTGCCGCGAGATTCAGAAGTGGCGGCGGCTCTGGGAAACTCGTATCGTGGACGGACCGGGTTGCGGCGGGTGAAATGGACGTCTCAATACAATTTATTCAAACAAGAAGCAGTTCCTGCATGTAGTTATGGAAAACGACACATGCCATGATTTCCTGAACAATACAGTCCAAGCCCTCTTACTGCTGAACTGAAGACTTCCTGGGCGAGTGAATCGCATCTGTACCATTCTCGCCCTCAGCCGGGCCGCGTGCTGCGCAGGAAGCTAAACCATGGCTATTCCTAGTTAAACAGAGTATCTGATTGATGAAAGAGGATGCTACTGGATCTTCTCATGCGACGAATATGGTAGGGAGGGAGTGAGTGCAAATAGAGTGTGTGAAGGCGTGAATAGATCTGGCGCGACGCTGTCGATGAGGAGTGGTAGCTGTACAACCCTAAAGTAGGATACATAGTCGTACTTGGATCATTGAGAGGAACCATCGGCTATTATGTGCATCATGGGCTGACACAATCATGAGCCGTCTCTTCCCCGTTACATGGCAAGCCGTAGATTCGGTTCTCGGGCTTTGAGGACAGCTTATCTAATAACTAATAACAGATCTTGAAATCAAGTACTTGCATACTTTGTATTCTCTAAATGAGACCTGTATTGGGCTTTGAAACAGACTGATCTCGCCATCAAACTACACTTGCACTCGACCTACCTTGTGGTTTATCTTGCATAAAGTGACTCCGTCTGCTACAACTACAGGGTAGCTCATCCTGTGTTGGTGTAGGATGCATATTGCTGAAGGCGAATTGAATAGCGATGACCAGTGCTAATAAAAAGCTGAAGTCTTTGATAGATGAGACTCACCATATCACGCCTCTCTTTAATTTTATCCGGGCATCAGCCGTATCCCTGATAATCTGCGGCATCTTGGTCTGTGTTGGCAGCTGGTAGCATGAACGTGGCACTGCCGGGTATGGTATGGAAAAGGTATTGGGAATGGTACGAAAAAAGAAGATGAATTTACAAAGAAAAGGAAAAAAAGCCAAAAAAAGGAAGAAAAAAGTATTTACAAACTCCCGTCGCGAAAAATACTCTCGAGTCGCTGTTTAGGCTGATAAGATGCACTCCCTCACTTGGCGGGCGCATGGTCACAGATGGGCAAACAAGTATATGTCCGGTCATGCATGTACCCAAGACTGTTGGGTAGATGAATCAAGGCCAATACTTGACTGGTTATCAATAGAAATTGACTCGACTTGATTTACCATTGGCGGTGAAGATGGATGACGAGTTAGGCACCGAGCCAATACGGAGACTACGCATGCAAAGGCAATCAATCAATCAATCAACGGCAGGCAATTGAGATGCGTAACTCGCAACTCGCACCTCGCTGCAGTCGGCTGTTTCGGAGATAGGCTGCGTGTGCCCCGTGGGGATCGTCAGAAGAAGCCATTACGATTACGACGCCCAATTTTGTTGGCGTGTTGTGTGTGTGTGTTGACTCATTACTTGGCAAGCCATGAATGAATGGCGAGTGCATTTCGCGGGGGGTCGCTCGGCGATGTTGGCTTAGCGCCGACACGTTTTTGGTATAAACAGCGACCTCGAGCTTCATGGCCAACGAGACAGACGAGCATTGATCATACAAAGCAAGAAAAATACGACCAACCATGAGGCTGGCCAACACGAACGCGCTGTACGCGAACCAGGCGCTCACCGACAGCGTCGTCGAGTACGCAGCCGCCCACTCGGAGCCGCTGCCCAGACACGTCACCGAGTACCACGCCGCGATTGACGCGAGCCATCCGCGGACCGACTACATGATCTCCAACCTGCAGGGGCAGTTCCAGACCTTCATCGCCCGCGCCGTCGGGGCCAAGCGCGTGCTCGAGATTGGTGCCTTTGTCGGCTACTCGGCCATGGTGTGGGCAAACGCCGTCGGCGAGGACGGCCAGGTGACGACGCTCGAGTTCAGCGCCGAGTACGCCGACGACGCCCGCAAGGCGCTCAAGGAAAACGGCGTCGAGAATGTCGAGGTGATCCAGGGCGACGCCCTCGAGACGTGCGTTCTTTTGTCTTGTCTTGCTTGCCCGCCCCCTCTCGTCGTCCTCCTCGAGGCCCAAAAAACTTTTGGCTAACTTGGGAAAACATGACAGCCTCGCACAGCTCACCCCCGCGGAGCCGTACGACCTCGTCTTCATCGACGCCCAGAAGACGGGCTACCCGACGTACCTGCGCACCGTCCTGGAGGAGGTCGCGGCCGGGCGGCGGCGGCGGCGGCAGCGGCGG